>JARBWK010001186.1:0-20696 GCA_030556195.1 Anolis apletophallus | reverse complement strand
AGACAGTCTTTTGAATAATAGTCTTTTATTCAAAACAAAGTATAGTGTCCAACAAAGGTAAAAGGACAAAATATAAGATAAATCCAAGGTAAGCATTCAGTTCAAAATTCAAAGATCCAAAAGGTAATGGTTAAAAGCTTGATACTTCAGATTCTGTGAACAGTTCAATGCAGCAGAACATTCCATGAAAACAAGGCCAAGACAGACAGGAACTAGAGACAAAGAATCAGACATGATGCCTTTCTAAACGAAGCCTGAAACTGAGGTGGGAATCTTTCTTACAAACTTAAGTAAAGGAAAAGACTTTCACTCCCTTTGTATCCCTGTGTTGCAATCTGCAGCTTTTAACATCCTGAGAAGCTCACCTTCGCTCTCTAATGCTGGACCTACGATCAAATGGCACCCCTGTTTCACTTTTGTCATTAAAATTCTCAGCTGCAGTGTTATCTCTATCAGAGCTTTCTGCATCCTTAACGAAGGACTGTTTATCTAACAGTGCCCTGGGAACTAAACTGTTTTCAGGAACAGGGGCCTCATCTGAAACTGCACTTTGCACATCAGTATGTTCACTGTCAATTTCAGCATCCCCATCAGGAACACCAATCCCATCATTCCCATCATCTCCCATCATGCACATGAACACCAGGCTGAAACACCACACCGGGGCATGACAGAAGCCTCCTTGTAGGGGTTGCAACACATCCAGGGCCTCCTCAAGTAATGTCTTTATAGATGGCTGATTCTCTCACAACAGAAGTTTCCTTTTGATTCAAAACATATTACATTTTGTCCCCAAATTGTATCTCCCATTCTCACTTTTTATTCATGCTGTACCATTAATTTTCAAAGACATCTTAGTAGCTATATATCCTTGCCTTACCATCTTGCCTCTGAATGCTACCACTGCAGTTAGATGTTTGCCATGCAGTGAGCCAGTGACACCATCTACTGTAATGAACGCTGGGAATATCCTGCAAAGACGACAGCACACAGCTTAGCTCGGTCCTACCAGGTTTATTTCCAGGTATCAAAACCTGTGAAGCCAGATCTGCCTTTCCCAGAACCAAACACAGTTTATATACAGTCCCGCCTCCAACATCTGTCCATCATCCCAAAGACTCAACCCCCCCGAGCATGCAATGCCCAGCAGAAGTTGCATCATCTCCCTTGACCCAGTAGTTCCAATGTCAATGGCTATTCCAGCATATTCTCTCTGAGTCAGCATTATGCAATGCAGTTCTTCTCATGTTGGTGTGGTGTGGCTCCAGCCTCCCAAGGCTAACACCTGGAGACATCTTATCTGGTGAGCAGAGTTAAGAGACTAAAGCAAATGCAGGCAGGTCAAGGAATCAGAGCAACACCAGCTCAGATTCATGAGCCTGACATAATACTCTTCCCCCCCTTGTGGAAGAGAGGACCCAAAATACTACTTAACTCTAATATCTAAATCCTATCCTAGCGCCAAACAAATTGTAACTAATTCTATAACACACAATTTATATCTCAGTCCTCTTCAGTGAAACACACACTGGGACAAAGCCTTGCTATATACTTCACATACTAACCCGAACTCCCCACACATCAGATAACCAAACATCTCTCTCACAAAAATGCTCAGCTTGTTCAAGGCTAAATCCTATCTCTTACTACCAAAACCTAAAACAACCCCATCCCTTCACTGCCATGGCAAAGGGACTAACCTACAGAATCACACTTCCCATGCAACTATTTATCACTATAACCCAACAATCCATTGCACAGGGACAAATCAACTGTGCATCTGTACCCACACCACCAGGACTCCAACCCTCATAACTTCTAAAACCTTCCACTGCCGAAAGCAGGAGGCACCAGGGACAAAACTACACAACCACATCTGTAACACACAACCAGGATTCTAAGCCTCATAACTCCCACAAACCTTCCACTGCCAAAAGCAGGAGGCACCAGGGACAAAACTACACAACCACATCTGTAACACACAACCAGGATTCTAAGCCTCATAACTCCCACAACCTTCCACTGCCAAAGCAGGAGGCACCAGGGACAAAACTACACAACCACATCTGTAACACACAACCAGGGATTCTAAGCTCATAACTCCCACAAACCGTCCACTGCCAAAAGCAGGAGGCACCAGGGACAAAACTACACCTCTAACCATGTCACACCACGGGGAACCCAAAGCGACCATACAATTTCACTGGCAAACAACCTAAACCATCCTTTCACAAAACCAAAACTCTAACAAACTACACTCTTACATGACACAGGGATCAACTCAACTGTGTCCAACAAATACTCAAAAAATCCCACTACCCTTACTGCCCTGGCAGAAGGCACTTGGGAAAACTACAACTTTCACCACTGCATTAGCAGGAGGTCTACAATCCATAATCAACAAGCAATACAAGGGCTACTAACTACCCGGTAACTTAACTCCTCTTGGCTCCCAGCCATGAAACCCCAGAAAATCATAAACTACTAACACCCTCTCACATGGGGAAAAGCACCTAGGAAAACTAATTCCCCACTCTAGCTCATCCTAACTATCGCACACATCCATAAACCAATATAATCCTACCCAGGAACAACCATCTGGGTCCAGCTAACCCCTCCTCTCAAGGAAGGCAACACAAACTTCCACTCTGATTCTAAAGTTTATCCTCATCCTCCCACAGGAGAACTCCAACCCTTGAATGCAGGCATGTCCATCTGTGCACAAACAACACATTCACATCATAACTACCATAACTCAGAATAACCTCCTCCTGGCCAATTCAACAGGAGGCAATACCATTACAAATCAACTCCAAAACCTATCCTCCACCAAACAACCTTCCTGCCGCAATTAACCTCATTGCAGATCCCAACAAGGCTGTACCTATTCCACTAAACACTGGGACCAAAATCCCTAATACAACAGCAGAATACACATTCTAAATCTCATCCCCATCTAACATTTCTAACAATGAATGCATGTCTAAACATTCCCCAATCATAGTACATTCTACAAACACATGTGAGCATAGCATCTACCCTAACCTTATGCAATACTACCCCATCAACATGAATAATACTTTAAACATCATATCACCGTATCTATCCTTCCAGGGTCAATTTTACCATAAAATCATCTGATCACAATGCTTAGAGCAATACATTTAAGTGACTCCAACCTCCCAAGCTAAAACCATCCCAATTCTAAATCTCCCGAACATTTTCCATACAAAGCATTTTACTCCATTGGAAGCATAATACAATCATGTTACTAATTTTTCCCAAAGTCAAAATTAATATGGGGTTACTGGACAACTGGCCCATAGTTCATTCCCAAAGGCTCGCCTTGTTCCAAAGTTCTTCTTTCGACCCAGCAAAGGTTTCAGCCACAACTCAGCTACCTTCTTTGAAAGATCTTGCTCAGGCCCAAACAAATTCCCACCCCCCGAGAGAACAAAAACCCAGTCCAAATTAGCCCGCACCAGCTCGGCAAGCCAAAGCTCCAGCAACAGGGCACTCCTAACACCTTCCTTCAGGGAACAGCCAACGGTCGCCACCCAGTCGCACCAGCCACCATGGATCTCGCCAACTGCTCGCACTGACCTCGCCAACTGCTCCACTTAGCAACTCCACAGCTCCATTACCCCGGCTACCACCGGCTCCATAGGGAATATCGGCTCATTGACACTTGACTGGCACCTCCACCGCATTCCATGGCTCTCCTTCCTCAGACAAAGCCAAAACAGCGACACTCTCCTCAGCAGTCTTGGATCCCGGTAAGAAAGAGTTGTGGCTCAGTTCTTTCAAACCATCACCGGCCTCTTCTACTTCAGCATGCTGCTCACCTCTCTCTCTGGACCTTCAGCTCACAAAGGGCCTCACCACATTCCAGGGGCTCGCTTACTTCCAGGGGGAAACAACTTGGCTTATTCCCATAGCAATGGGAACAGGTTTCACTTCCTCTTCTCTTCAACACCTCTGGGAAACCAGCCATGAAGGATTCCAGCCCACACAAAAGCAACGGCCAAGGGAAACATCTGGTTGCTCTCCTCGCAGGTCATCAAAGCACTGAGAGCCTCTGTAATTGTAGAAGCCTCTTGCTTCCTTCCCTTCCCCTCACCAGCACGTTCGCTCTTCCCAGGCTTCTCCGGCTGAGAAGCCTTCTCTAAAATTTCAATCTCCTTGGAAGCCTCACCCTCCAGGACGGGAGGTATCCTCCCCGGCAAGGCATCTTCCTCCAGCTCCGACCCGTCTTCACCATCAGCGACAGGGACTTCCAAACTACCAGTCAGTTGATTTTCCAACACCACTGGCAGCTTCCCCTCAACTTCTGCAAGACAGTCATTGCCAGGGAGCTTCTTCTCTGCAGCTACTTCCACTCTTTCAAGGGACAGCAAAATCACTCCCCACGCCAACAAACTTCCCAAGGCCTTTGTAGTTAAAACAGTTTCGCTTTCTCCTTTACTGCAGGCCGGGACATCAAAGGGAAAACATTCCTCTGTCGCTTCTTTCCTCTCCGGAGCACCATCAAAACGTCCATCCCCTTCGTCTGGGAGACACATCCATCCTTGGAGACACATCACTCCTTGGAGCCTACCGACTCTCTCTTGCAGAACATCCATTTCCTTCTGCAGCACACTCACATCATGCCGCCCACAATGAAGAGCTTGCAATACTTGTAGCCTCAAACAGCACCACTGCAATTCCTGGACCACCTCATCTCTGGTCCACACAGAAAACTGAGCTCTCTCCTGCCCAGTCTCTTCAGCCTTCATCCCATCCTTCGATTCAGGCTTTGCGGTCCCTCTGCCGCACTCCACCAGGTCCTTCCAAACTGGCCCATCCTTTGGCTCAGTCACCCTGACCGGCCCCTCTTGGGCCCTCGGGATCCCACTGGAACTGAGGCACTTCCAACCGCTTCTCTGGGTCCCTCTCAGCCCCTCGAGCCCACCTGAGCGGAGGCACTTCCACCCGCTTCTCTGGGCGCATCATCTTGGGCATTCCCCACATCACTCTCCTTCCAGGAAGGCTGGGACTTCTTCCTCTCCTTCCCATACAGTCCGCCGAGTTCGTAGGCAGTAATCTCACCCGCTTTCCATCTCCACACGGGGAAACCACTCCTACCTCCACAGGACCGTCTTCATCCGCGGCCGCTGTCCCAGAACTCCTCGGGACTCACCCATTCCACCTCCATCAAGGGTTTTGACATTGCGGATGGCATCTCACTGATAAGCCCTCAATGGATTCCTCCACGACAGGCTTTCTGAGATCTGGCTTTTCTGTAATGAACGCTGGGAATATCCCTGCAAAGACGACAGCACACAGCGACTCGGTCCTACCAGGTTTATTTCCAGGTATCAAAACCTGTGAAGCCAGATCTGCCTTTCCCAGAACCAAACACAGTTTATATACAGTCCCCGCCTCCAACATCTGCCCATCATCCCAAAGACCCAACCCCCCTGGCATGCAATGCCCAGCAGAAGTTGCATCATCTCCCCTTTGACCCAGTAGTTCCAATGTCCAATGGCTATTCCAGCATATTCTCTCTGAGTCAGCATTATGCAATGCAGTTCTTCTCATGTTGGTGTGGTGTGGCTCCAGCCTCCCAAGGCTAACACCTGGAGACATCTTATCTGGTGAGCAGAGTTAAGAGACTAAAGCAAATGCAGGCAGGTCAAGGAATCAGAGCAACACCAGCTCAGATTCATGAGCCTGACAATCTACACTGCCATATAATGCATTCAACTGCATCATATGGCAGTGTAGACTGACAGAATACAGTTCAATGCAGTTAAACTGTATTATGAAACTGCATTATATGGCAGTGTATATGGGGCCAGAGTGGTATAGTTGTTTTAGAGTTGGACGACAGCATTTGAATCCTCGCTCAGCCGTGGAATCCCACTAGGTGATATTGGGCACGTCACATTCTGTCAGCCTTTGAGGAAGGCAATGAGAAACGCCTTCCAACCAGCCATTGCCAACAAATCCCTGTGATAGACTCATTTCAGAGTCACCATAGAAATGACTTGAGTCTACACAACTACAATTAAGAACTCTACATTTGTTTTTATATTTCCACATGGTTTGGGAGACTTTAATCCACATTGACAGCAATTATCCAAAGATAAGCTGTTTTTATTCACAGAGATTTCAACTTGTGTTAACTCTATTTTTGATGCATACATAAAACCTCTCTTCTTGAAAGCAATGGAAATTTAAAAAGATTTAAGTTTAACTAGAATGGGTCAATACGTCACCAATCTACATTACTGGGGTTTACTGGATATGCTAGACAGTATGGCCAAATCTTAAGGCAAGTTGATTGTAAACCAAGACAAGCATGATAAAGAGTGCAACTCTATTTTGAATTATGGCAATGCATGGCTCGTGTGCCTTGGCATGTTTCCGCTTCAATCTACAGAAGAGAACAGAAGATGGCAACACAATTAAAGGAACGGAATAGGCCTGAGAGCCAGAATGTGCCCCATGACAAGACTGAAGTTGTTGTTGTTCCTGTTTCTGCTCTTTCCGGCCTGCTAAAAACATTGCTGCCTATGCCATTCGTTTATAGCTCATTATATGCTCTTACGAGATAACCAAAGGCATATTTTTGTTATGAAAGTGATGGCATATTGCATTTATGATTGTAATGTTCATTGTTAATGGCTGGACTTTGTGAGAATGTGGGTGAAAAGTACAATAATGGGCATTTTAACTGCTCTCTATTGTTATACATTTTTAATGCTACAATTGTTTTCCTTGTTGCATGGTCATTATGATATTTTAGCACCTTTTTGTCTGTGAGTTCCTGGAGAATGCTATAATTATGTGGAATATAAATGTTAGTCATAGGCAAATCAAAATGAAGGGAAACACATGTGTTTACTCAAAAGTCCCACTGAGTTAAATGGAGCTTATCTATGGGTACATGGGTATAAGACTGCAGCTGAAAACAATTCTTTCTCATTATTTTCTTTCTTTCTTTTAACAAAAGTTTCCAAGCATATAGAATTTAATTAACATATTGTGCATGAGTTATTTCCACTGTAGCACAGCAGTTCTCGTTTGTGCCTGGAGGGCAGGGGTCAGCACCCGGGGTCCCATTAGCATTAGGACCAGCAGTGCCAGAACATGATTCAGAGGATGAGCTAGATGACTGGGGCGAAGGGCAGCTTTCCCCTGATGGGCCTCTTTCGCCCACAGAGAGCTTGGCATGGGAAGAAATGTTGTTTGGGCCTAGCGAAGACATAGATAACCAGGTGCAGATGGAAGACAGCGATTCTGGCAGCTACGAGCACCCGGGTGGGAGAAATTCTCAGGAGCCTCCAGGGGAAAACATGGAAGAAAGCGCATGGGAAATGGCTAGGGAGGAAAGCTCTCAGGGAGATAGAAACACAGCTGCGGAGAGACAAGGTCGAACCTTTGATAGGAGACGGAACATCGAGTCTAGCAGAAGGGAATGGTCTAAGAGCATAGACCGGCCGAGGTCCGTGAGCAGCGATTGGAGACGAAGAAGCCTAGAGCGTCGGGGACCTCGGCCGAGGGATTAAGTATAGGATCCGTGGGAACGAATCCTCAGTGCTCCGGCCACGTCTTTCCTGAATAGGCGTGAAGCGGAGTGGGACCACGAAGCTAAGCTAGCCCGTGGTCATCAAGCCTTGCCTTGCCTTGCCTTGCCTTGTTCCTGATCCGCCTGGTTGTGCGGAGCCTTGCCTTGTTTCCTGATCCGCATAGTTGTGCGGAGCCTTGCTGAACTTTGAGCCTTGCTGAACTTTTAGTCTTGCTGAACTTTCAGCCTATTTGCCACGCTTTTTTGGACATTGTTACTTCAAGCCATATTGGATTGTTTCACTATTCTATTGGACAATATCTTTGAACTGTTTTTATACTCAATAAAGTAGTTAGCCTTCAGTCCGTCTTTGTGTGTGTGATTAAGGGGCCGGTCAAGTCCGTGCATCGTGACAGTTGGCCGGAGCACTCCAAGAACCCCTTATCACACCACGGGACGCCGAAAGAAGCGGCCCACGGCGGTAGCTGCCATGGCAAACCTGTCGGACGCGCAAGTGGCGGCGTTGCAACAGGAGGTGGGAGAGCTGCGGACCAGAGCCGGGCGCCACCCGGGAGTGGCCGCGCCTGCCCGCTTCGGGGGCAACCCCGCTCAAGTCGAGGTGTTCCTCTGCCAGGTGGACCTGTATCTGGAGCTGCGACCCAACGAGTTTGCCACCGACCGAGCCAAGGTGGGGTTTGTTTTTACCCTGTTGGAGGGAACGGCAGCAACGTGGGCTACTTCGTTGATCCGGGCCCAGTCCCCCCATGTGAACACGCTACGGGCTTTCCTAGATGCTATCCGGGCGACCTGGGGAGCACCCGTGAATGAAGAGTTGGCCGAGCGAGACTTGGACCGACTGATGATGAAGGACTTGTCCCTGTCTCAATACATTTCTCGTTTTCGAGTGTTGGCTGCTCAGGTGCAGTGGAACCTTCCGGCTTTGCGTTACCAGTACATCGCGGGGCTGACCACGGAGTTGCAGCAAGAGATGTTAAAGCATGCACGTCCCGCGGATCTGGAGGCAGCGATCACCTTGAGCCTACGAGTGGAAGCGGGGCTTCAAACCCGGAGGCGATGGGACAAAGGTGAAGTGGAGAAGCCGGCGGCAAGGAAGGAGGCTGGGGCTGGACAGTTCTTGCCCCGACAGTTTGCTCCAACACCAGCGGGCTCGGATGAGCCGGAGCCCATGCAGCTAGGCACGGTGCGGCCCAAGGTAGACCAGGCAGAAAAAGCACGTCGACAGCGTCTCAATCTGTGTTGGTACTGCGGGGGGGCCGGACATTTTTCCAAAGAGTGCCCCCAAAAGCCACGTGGAAAGACTCCTAGGGCCTCTGCCGCACTTGGAGGGGTCCCGGAGGCCGAAGAAGCCATCCAGGCGACGGGGGAAGGGGCCGGCCGAGTGTAAGAGGGTTCGCTCACTCGGCCGACATCGCTAATCTTCCCCCTGAACCCAAGACTGGACAATTGTTCCTTGTAATGGTTGGCCTGTGGTCGCCCGAGAAGGGGCCGATGATGGTCCATGCCATGATTGACTCGGGGGCCACCAACAACTTCATTGATGCAGACTATGCCAAGTCTGCTGGATTAAAATTTCTTGATCTCCAAGAGCCAAAGGGTGTGCAGACTATTGATGGGAGAACCCTGAAAACGGGGGCTGTGACTCAATATACCGCCCCTACCAAGATGTGGACCAGCTCCCATAAAGAGGACATTTCTTTTCTTGTGACCAAGCTCCCTGATTTCCCCATTGTCCTGGGCATTGTGTGGCTCGCCCTCCATGACCCCCAGATTTCCTGGGCCAAGAGACAGCTAATTTTTTCCTCCGACCATTGCCAGAGTCACTGTCTGACGGCCCGGGCTTGCCAGGCTCAGGAAGTAGAAACGGTGGCCACACTACCCAAGAAATATGCCGGATTTTGGGATGTCTTCAGCGAGAAGGAGGCGGAACGCTTGCCTCCGCACCGGCCTTATGATTGTGCCATCGAACTGCAACCTGGAGCCCCTATCCCGCGGGGGAGACTCTACCCTCTCTCGGACCCAGAGCAACAGGCTCTCCGGGAGTTCCTGGATGAGAATCTGCGGAAGGGCTTCATTCGGCCTTCCCAGTCCCCGGCTGGGGCGCCCATCCTTTTCGTCAAGAAGAAATCGGGGGAGTTGCGGCTCTGCAATGACTATCGAGAACTCAATAAGATCACGATTCGGAATCGCTACCCCCTACCCCTGATCCCCGAGCTCTTGGAGCGGATGCGGGGAGCCAAGGTGTTCACTAAACTGGACCTGAGGGGCGCCTACAACCTTGTCCGGATTCGCCAGGGCGACGAATGGAAGACAGCCTTCCAGACCAAGTGGGGAAGTTTCGAATACCTGGTGATGGGATTCGGTTTGTGCAATGCCCCAGCCTGTTTCCAACATTTCATGAATGACATTTTCCGGGACCTGCTAGATCGTTATCTGGCAGTCTACCTGGATGACCTGCTCATTTTTTCTCCGGATCAGGCGACCCATGACCGCCATGTCAAGGAGGTGCTCCAGAGACTGTGAGCCCATGGGCTCTATGCTAAGCTGGAGAAATGCGCTTTTGATCTGCGTGAGGTGGACTTTCTGGGCTATCGTATCTCACCAACGGGCATTGCCATGGATGACACCAAAGTCCAAGCTGTGGCTGACTGGGCGGCTCCTGCCAGCAAAAAGGACATCCAAAGATTCCTGGGCTTTGCCAACTACTACAGAAAGTTCATCCCTGACTTTGCCAAGTGGGCTGATCCTATCACCCAGTGCCTGCGGGGAAAGGTGCCGTTCCGGTGGACACCGGAGGCGGACGTGGGGTTCCGGAAATTGAAGCAGCTGTTCACCACGCAGCCGCTTCTGCAGCACCCCAATCCCGCACCCCCCTCATCGTGCAGGCCGCGGCATCGGATGTGGCGGTGGGAGCGATCCTGCTACAACCGCAGGGGACGGATCTTGTTGCCCTGCGCCTACTACTCCCGGCAGCTCACGGCTCGAAAAGAACTATACCATTTGGGAGAAGGAGCTCCTGGCCATCAAGGTGGCTTTTGAAGTGTGGAGACATCTGCTGGAAGGGGCCAAGTTCCCGGTGGAGGTGCACACCGACCACCGGAACTTGGAACACTTGAAGACCCAGCGCAAATTGAACCAGAGGCAACAGAGATGGTCCCTGTTCTTTGAGAGATTCAATTTCCGCATCCACTATGTGACCCCCAAGCAGACCAAGCAAGCTGATGCTCTGTCTCGGAAGCCGGAGTATGTTCGTGGCGGTGAGGGGCTTTCTGAGGCCCGTCTCCTGAAAGCGGAGAACTTTGCAGCGGCCCGGGCGGCTCCTGTGAACCCTCCCGTGGCCCCGCCGGCTCCTGGGGACAAGAGGCCTTTGAGTGATCGGGTCCAGGCGCGCCAACGGACTGACCCGTGGGTGCAAGAGCAGCTGACCAAGGGGGTGCAAGCCCCTTTCCAGGTAAAGGACGGGGTGCTCTACCACCGTGACTCTGTCTATGTTTCCCCTGGGCCCGAGCGGGAGGACATTCTCAAACTTTGCCACGATAGTCGGGCCGCCGGTCATTTTGGGCTGTTCAAGACCCTTCAGTTGGTCCTACGGGATTTTTGGTGGCTGAAAGTGCGAAGGGATGTGGAGGACTATGTGGGCTCTTGCCCTGTGTGCCAGCGGGCCAAGAACCAGGGGGGCAAGCCGGCCGGTTTGCTCCAGCCGCTCCCGACCCCTTCCGCTCCTTGGAAGATGATTTCGGCCGACTTCATCACCGATTTGCCCAAGTCCAAGGGCTTCACCTCGATCCTGGTCGTGGTGGACTGTTTCACCAAGATGGGACACTTCATTCCCTGTGTGGGGGTGCCTACGGCCAAAGAGACTGCTGACATGTTTGTGCAACATGTGTTTCGGCTGCATGGACTTCCACAAAGTTTGGTGACCGACCGCGGCACCCAGTTCACTTCCCAGTTCTGGAAGGCTGTCCAGAAGTTGCTGGGGATTGATGTGCGGATGTCCACGGCCCATCACCCCCAGTCCGACGGGCAAACCGAAAGGGTCAATGCCACCTTGGAACAGTACCTACGGTGCTATGTCAACTATCAGCAAACCAACTGGGCGTCCTTGCTGTCTCTGGCGGAGTTTGCCTACAACAACGCGACGCACGAATCCATCAAGGAGACTCCTTTCTTTGCTAACTATGGACACCACCCTCGGTTCTACCCTCCGGTGGACCTGTCCGGTGGGGCGTCGGAGGCGAAAGATTGGCTTCAGGAGCTCACTGCACTGCAAGACTTGCTGCGCACTCAATTGGACCAGGCTAAAGCGGATTACAAGCGGATGGCTGATCGGCGGCGCCAGGAGGGCCCTGCGATCCTGGTGGGGGATAAAGTTTGGCTGTCTACCAAGAACCTGCCCACACAGCGGCCTAGCCGCAAGTTGGATGCCAGATTTCTAGGCCCTTACAAAGTGTTGGAGAAGGTGGGGCCTGTTTCCTTCAAACTACAACTCCCAGCGGACATGAAGATCCACCCTGTGTTTCACCATTCTTTGCTCCGCCCGGCGAAGGGGGTGCGGCCTGATGTGACGCAGCCGCCCCCTCCCCCTGTGATGCGTGACGGCGAGGAGGAGTTGGAGGTGCAGGACATCTTGGATGCGCGCATCCGATACCGGAAGCTGGAATATCTGATTGACTGGAAAGGTTTTGGGCCGGAAGAGCGTTCCTGGACGCGGGCTCGCGATGTCCATGCTCCGGACCTTGTGGCCCGGTTTCACCGCAAGTACCCTGACAAACCCAAACCTCGAGGGCGGCCTCGGAGGGGCCCTGAGGGGGGGGGGGATAGTGTAGCACAGCAGTTCTCGTTTGTGCCTGGAGGGCAGGGGTCAGCCCCGGGGTCCCATTGGCATTAGGACCAGCAGTGCCAGAACATGATTCAGAGGATGAGCTAGATGACTGTGGGCGAAGGGCAGCTTTCCCTGATGGGCCTCCTTCGCCCACAGAGAGCTTGGCATGGGAAGAAATGTTGTTTGGCCCTAGCGAAGACATAGATAACCAGGTGCAGATGGAAGACAGCGATTCTGGCAGCTACGAGCACCCGGGTGGGAGAGATTCCCAGGAGCCAGTAAGGGAAAACATGGAAGAAAGCACTTGGGAAATGGCTAGGGAGGAGAGCTCTCAGGGAGATAGAAACACAGCTGCGGAGAGACAAGGTCGAACCTTTGATAGGAGACGGAACATCGAGTCTAGCAGAAGGGAATGGTCTAAGAGCATAGACCGGCCGAGGTCCGTGAGCAGCGATTGGAGACGAAGAAGCCTAGAGCGTCGGGGACCTCGGCCGAAGGATTAAGTATAGGATCCGTGGGAACGAATCCTCAGTGCTCCGGCCACGTCTTTCCTGAATAGGCGTGAAGCGGAGTGGGACCACGAAGCTAAGCTAGCCGTGGTCATCAAGCCTTGCCTTGCCTTGCCTTGTTCCTGATCCACCTGGTTGTGCGGAGCCTTGCCTTGTTCCTGATCCGCATAGTTGTGCGGAGCCTTGCTGAACTTTGAGCCTTGCTGAACTTTTAGTCTGGCTGAACTTTCAGCCTATTTGCCACGCTGTTTTGGACATTGTCACTTCAAGCCCTTTTGGATTGTTTCATCATTCTATTGGACTATATTTTAACTGTTTTTATACTCAATAAAGTAGTTAGCCTTCAGTCCGTCTTTGTGTGTGTGATTAAGGGGCCGGTCAAGTCCGTGCATCGCGACAATGATAATTTCAGTTTCCTCCCACAGTTTCCAACTCGTAATTTAGTGGGTTGAATCCCCTTAATCCAGAAGTCCAAAATCTGAAAAACTCTAAAAACCATACCAACCACCCACTTCTGCTTTTGGGAAAGGAGACTGTTTCATAAAGGAGAATGTTTCATAGAGGCTTAATGAGATATATGGAATGACGATGATGCGATGGAAACTGATTTCAACATGACGCTGAGACTGCAATTGTATGTTTTTAATTGTTAGTTTGTTATTATATGGTTTTATGGGGGGGGGGGGGGTGCCTTGTTGCTTGTGTTGTATTGAGGACAGAGACTGCCTGTGTAAACCGTCCCGAGTCGCCTTCGGGCTGAGAGGGGCGGTATAGAAACGTGACAAATAAATAAATTATGTTCCAAAGGAGAATATAATGGAAGTTGCATTATGTGATAGATTACAGTAAACAAGTGAATAGATGGGCAGAATGTGTCCCTTCATGGATTCAACGCTATAGTCCAATTTCCTGAATGAAGAAGGTTAAAAATACTCAAGATCAGGTACTCACTGCGGGATAAGAAAATATATTAAATGCAGAAAAAAGTGTGTGCACCATGTCTCAACGTACTGGACATGGACTATACCAAGTGGCGCTTGCTTCCAAAAGATACCAAAACCATCTTTTCATAATATTCTACTCGTAGCTAACAATGAGCTGCAACCTATAACTCATTTTTCATTCTTTTTTAATATTATTTTTTATTATTATTAAATTCAAACTTCTATCACCGCCACTCCCCGTGGGCTCGGAGCGGTTCACAAGTTTAAACATAAAACAATTTACATATAGACAGTACAACAGTGACAGACAGTGACAAGGACAACACAGTCCTGGCATGTTTTGGAAACAAATTCCACATTTAAGCAAACCTATGAAGGTTGTTGTAGTTTTTGGGGCTGTATGGCTATGTTATAGAAGTATTCTCTCCTGATGTTACACCTACATCTATGGCAGGCACTTTCAGAGGCTGTGAGGTTCTCACAGCCTCTGAAAATGCCTGCCATAGATGCAGGCGAAACGTCAGGATAGAATGCTTCTAGAACATGGCCATACAGCCCGAAAAACCTACAACAACCCAGTGATTCTGGCCATGAAAGCATTCAACAAGCCTATGAACTTTTAAATTGGAAGAGAGTTGGACAATGTGCTGGTAATCTCTTATATCATAATGTGCCAGTTCTTTCCTTCTCTTCACTCTCGTTATGCAATCCTGATATAGACCCTTGGCAGCACCCCGCAAAAATATATTATGTATTGTTTACATTTATATCTTTCCCACTAATGTGCACAAGGCAGTTTGAATGGTTTATGCCATCCTCATTTTGGACTCGCAGCAATCATACAGGATGGGTTAGGATGAGAGACATAGATCTACATTGTTTTGGTGAATTTCATGATTCATTGGGGACTTCTGTTTGGATCTCACAAGCACAACAAAGCAGTTAACTTATATACACTGTGTGAACTATAAGTACAATAAATTCATATATCCCCAGCTCAGTCCTGTGTGTGAATTATTTTAAGTCCTGCAACAAAGATGTTCCGTGTGACTCACTGTGGCGTTGTATTTCCGTATATTCCAGGCAGGGAGGTCCACGATGTAGTAAATTTACAATCCCCGGTAATGCTCAATGTCGGTTCAATATGCAGTCTCCCTGAGATGTATGATAAGTCCAACCAACCAGTAAAGGAGTCAATTTGTTGTTGAGGAGTAAAAAGTTTTTTTCTTTTAATCCGGGTTATATCCACAAAATATGGAAGATATCCATGCAAACACACAGTTTGACTTGATAATGTTCAAAATGCATCCAATAATCACAGCAGTGATCAATAATAACCATTTTTGTACATCTTCCTTCTCAAGACATACATTCTCATACATTATCTTATTTTGCCAGATTTAAATTGCTGCTTATAATGGCGTGTGTATCTTGGGGGTGACTTGTCAGAGTTGTAATGCATTATCTCCAGTTTATTCCCATGCTCATATTAATCATGAAAATATCTATTTAAAAAAACCAGAGTTCCTGGATAGTCTTTAGAAAATAGAAAGTATTTTATGACATGAGTATTTCCTATTCTAAAAGAGCTATGGTAAATGTATATTTCAGGTATTTCAAGTATTCTGGAGGCAACACTTCACATTTTATATGTTTTACTGAGTACAATATGTATGCGAATTATTATTTAAACTTGGAGAAACGGCACAATCTTTCTAAGATCCAGAGGGTGCTTTTCTTTTTATGACATTCTTTTGCCATCTGGTGGTAAATTGACATAACAGCACTTCGAAGTGAAACGACATCCGTTTTGCAAAATACAACAAAATACAAATTTCACAAAAGCCCAACAGCTTTGTTGGTTGGCCAGAACACCCAGAATGTATATAATGCAAGTTTTCCAAGCTTCATTGTCTTTGTCATCAGGAAAAGATGTGAAAAATCAAATAGAAGAAAAAAAAAGTGATATGAAGTGTCAGTTTACACCATTACCATAAATGCATCTTTCAGTGAATATGATCATGAATGTATTCACCTAACACCATTTAAGCCATAATATTGTCAGGAAGGGATGGGGAGATCAAATTCTCTACATGGCCTATTAAAATCATATGAAATTATTTTAGGTCACTCAAAATCTCTTAGCCTAACCCACTGAGGTTAAGGTGCACTGAGTCTTAGAATAAAAGAACCGTAGAATCAAATAGACTTGTACACTAAATTCATTTTTTTCCATTTCCTCCATTTTTTAGGTACTTTTGGTACTTCGGAAGCTTGTTATAGTGCCTCCAAGTGCCTCCTCTAGAGTAAGAAACGGAGAACTTGCCTTCTTGCCTTGGAAAGAATGCATGTGTGATGTGCAGGCTCAGAAAGTGTGTGTACTTGCCTGCACCCAAGCGCCTTTGCTAGACTAAGGAAGTCAGAATTTGCCTCCATGCCTTGGAAAGAGTGTGTGTGTGGTGTCCAGGCCCAGAAAGTGCATACACCTGCCTGCAGCAAAGTACCTCCTCTAAAGCCAGAATTTGCCTCCATGCCTTGGAAAGAGTGTGTGTATGGTGTGCAGGCCCAGAAAGGGCACTACCTGCCTGCAGCAGAGTACCTCCTCTAGAGTAAGAAAGACAGAACATCCCTCCTTGCCTTGGAAAGTGTGTTTGTGTGGCATGCAGGCCCAGAAAGCATGTGTGCCTGCCTTCAGCCAAGCACCTCTCCTCTAGAGTATAAACAGGTAAGAAGCCTCCTTAAAGTATGCAGCTGAGCACCTCTCCTCTAGAGAAAAATAGCTTAAATGCCTAAAATGATGAGAAGGATAGCCTGGGAATCCCCCCCCCCCAATAATGAGCTGATAGAAAATGGATCTTTTGGCACCCTGGAACAAAAACAGATATCTGCCCTCCCAATTTTTAGAGGCTCCCAAAAATGGATTGGGGCCCCCACTGAAATCTGAAACATGAAACGGGTCAATGTTTACCCTGAATACACAAGCCTAGAAATAAAAAGTGGGAAGAAACCTCCAGGGCCACCCAGTCCAATCCCATTCTGCCATGCAGGAACACACTGTCAAAGCACCCCTGACAGCCATCCAGCCTATGTTTAAAATCCTCCGCCATGGTCCAAGGCAGCATATTCCAGTGCAGAATAGCTCTTGCTGTCCGGAAGTTCTTCCTAATGTTTAGGTGGAATCTTTTTTCTTGCAGTTGGATTCCATTGCTCCATGTCCTACTCTCCTTCTCCATCCCAGCATGCATTACTCAATATAAAATGATAAAGTGTATTGAAATAGCCTTGCTTTTTCTTTATTCACCTCCAAAACTCCAGGAACATTCCAGAACTCTCAGGTAGCTGCAATGTAAATCCTTTTCTACCTTGATCTGCATTAGTGGCTGAATCTGTACAAATCCAGCTATGCGTCATGGGGACTCCCCCCAGCTGAGAAGTGAATCCATAGCTTTAGATATCGCTTGAAATCCTGCATTGCACTATTGTCTTCAATTATGCTTTCCAACTCTCACATGAAATGAAAGTGTTGTGCAATTAAACCAAAGCACCAAATATGTACACAAACACATAATCAAATGCACAATTGCACATATGCAATACCGCTGCATGTGATGCTGCTACTCCACAAACCTGAACTGAATACAGTCATTATATAGCAAGCAAACAAGTTCAAGTGGCCTTCGTGTTTGTTATTATTATTTGATTTTAATGCTTGATGCTTAATGTATCAAACCTAATAACAGCATCAGTCTCCAATATGGGTTCTGAGAAATTATGACCTGGGATCGCCTGACCTAGCCAGCCTCTGTAGTGTGGTGGATCACCTTGCTGACATAATCTTTCTATGGATGAACTACCAATTCAACAGCCTCAAGCAACAATTTAAAGAAAGGAAAAGGAAATGTGTTAAAGGTCACTCAAGACCGAGAACCAGGATGATGTGGTCAAGTGGTATTTATTGCACATTGTTCGGGCATAATAAAACTGTTAGCAGCATGCTCGTTTATTTCTTAAAATATGTCTCTCCCATCTTCTATATATCAAAATATCTCAAGGCAGTGTACAGAAAAGTCGTAAACAATTAAAAAGCATGTAACAATTTAAACTACAGCACAATACAATACACTTCAACCCAATTGGTCTAACCATGTTCTCTGCGCTACAAGAACTTTGTTAAGGAGTTAAATATAAAGAACCAAGTTTTAACTTGGGGTTAAAGTGAAGCCAGCATTGAAGTCAATGGAAATTCCAAGGGAAGATTACCCCACAATTAGGGCACAAAGGAAATTTTCACATTTTCACATGCAGTCCTCCCACCGATGGATTATAGATGAGAACTTCCTTTGAGACTTTCAGTTCCTGGATGAGGACTGGGAGCAGAGAAAGAGAAGGAGATCCTAGAATCAGAAAAGGTGCTGCAAAAATCAGAAGGTGCTGAAAGTGCTCTTGGGAGATGGTCATCAAACTTCTGTTAAAGACCTCCAAAGAAGGAGAACCCATCACTCTCAAAGACTATTCAATTCTATATATATATATATAGATCTATCAATCTACCTGTAGATTAGTTGAAAGAAATGAGCTGCGATGTTATACCCCTCATGGATATAACATTGCAGAAACCGCCAATATTCTGGACTGATGCCTGAAAGGATGAGAGCTAGGGTCTAGTTTCACTCATCATCAACCAAGATAATGTCCCCAAGAGCCATTCTTCGTGAGGATTGTCTTCCTGTGAGGAGATCTTCTTCTGTCTCTTCTTGCTCACCACTTTGGCTTCTGTGCTTTTTGGCTACAGTGTCAATTAACTTGGTTGCATCACAGAGAGTCTTATGAGCTCGCTGGCCTGTTGTTTTCAACTTTACATCCTCCTGGCCCGTTCCTATGGCCTTCAGGGGTTTGTTTTTTCCTGAGTGCTCATGTTGCTCTTTCATCTGCTTCAGTTTGAAACGGTGTCTTCCAGATCCCTGGGAAGAATTGTCTGGAATCTTTGCATCATCTTGGGGATCCGAGGTTTCAAGGTTCTCACACACATACTGGCGGGTTAGAGGTTTACGACATGGCATGGGAGAATGTTTAGCTATCTTGCCATTTCCCTCTGTGGGCACAATAATCTGAATCTCACACAAGGGCTTAGAACCACCTGATAAATGAATATCATCTTGATTCTCTAAACTGGACTTCTCAACTGACTTGACCTTATGAAGGTTTTCCACCCCTGCCAGTGCCACATTTTTAACCCGTTTAATATGAGGCTCGTTATTAAAAGAGCCAACACTAGCTAGTTTAAAAGCTGCCAGTTGAGCATCCCTTTGAAGGCTCATCATCTTCTTCAGCTGAGCTTCTTTCACCTCCAGGGGTATCTCAAGAGGAGTCAATTTCATTGGTCTCCTCAGTGCAAGATTATCCATGCTTTGAGCTTCTGCTGTATAAAATTTGAAAGATTTACCCCCTCCTTTGGGTACTTTCGTCTCCTCATTTGTTAGCTTTGTATCTGAAAGATTGGGAGCAGAACGGTGGAAATTGGGGGGCCTGAGATTATTCTCCTTTTTCTCTCCTCCTGGTAGTATTAGGATGGGTTTCTGGGGCTGCAGATTCATTACAGTAATGTCACTGACAGTGCAATTGAACTTTGACATTCCTTCCTCTTCCCTTCCAGAACTCTGAAAATAAAACAAAAATTTAGAGGTCATTTTGTACCCTGAATGAGCCCTAATGCACATTTTTCATGCAAGGAATTGTTCAATGTTAGTAAAGTCATTAATTCAGAAAATAAACAACAGAAATATCAGCTCCCAACTCAGTTTGGAAAAAGAAGGAAAGTGTAAACTCTCATGAAAGCTTAGATTTACTAAGAAATTATCCAGGACAAGGACTTCCCTACTACTTTTGTAGCAACCCAGCCTCCATTTCAGCCGGGGGGGGGGGTGCCGCTCCGGGGGTCCCAATTGCTTTGGACCCAGCTGAAGGGGATGCACGGGATGATGGGCATGCATCCCCAACTGACAGTTTGCAATGGGATGACACCTGGCCTTCTGCTTACTCGGATGAGGAAGGCCAGCTAGATTCCAGATCAGATGAATCAGATGGTTCCTATGAGAAACCAGGAGGTTTCGGGTCACAGGAACGTTTGTTGCCACCAGCTGCGGAGGAAGAAATGGAAACTGAAATGGAGGCATGTTCCCAGGGAGATAGCGAGCTAGATGGTGCTCGGCCTTCGCGGAGTTTCGACCGGAGGAGTAATATTGTGGCTACGCCGCTGAGATTGGAAGCGAAGCCTGGAAAGGTGCTGGTCACAAAAGGTGGGAATTAAATATACACTCTGGGAAAGTTCCTCAGTTGGACGGCCACGTCTGAGCTGAACAGACGTTTCGGCTCCTTGCTGTTCCCTGAAGCCATAGTCTGGCTTGCCTTGCCAAGAACTACCTTGAAACCCTGTTTATTCCAAGAACCCTGGATTGCCTTGTTTGACTACGGACTAAGTTGCTTTGCCTTGATTCGCTTAGTTTTTATGGACCTTGCTTTTGAGATCCTTTGCTTTTTGAATACCTTTGGACATTGATTGCTAATTACCTTGGACTAATTGATCCTTACCTTTTTGGACATTTTACCTTTTTCACCTGCTTCTAATTTGTGCTTAATAAACAGTTAATTGACATTGTCTCTGTGTGTGTGATTAAGGGGCAGGGCCAGGTCCCGCTGCCAGACAACTTTTGTGAAGTTTTTTTTTGCACATTTTATCTGTCTCTTCACAAAACGTATGTCTGCTGTGTGAGACCCTACCATCTGTATAGCCTCACATGAAGTCCTACCACAACTGAAATGTTATTTTCAAGATGACTAGATTGATGCTATCA
>JARBWK010001185.1:0-20696 GCA_030556195.1 Anolis apletophallus | reverse complement strand
ATAAAAGACAGAGCATAAAAATACATCCAACCACCCCATTTCTCCCACACTGCCATATTACCACACATATTATCAGCCAGAAAAGTAAGAAGAGAGGCTGTTGAACTGCAAGGCCATTTAATACTCAGCAAGGTAAACAAAGGGGCATGCAAAAATACATCCCACCACCCCATTTCTCCCACACTGCCATATTACCACACATATTATCAGCCAGAAAGTAAGAAGAGAGGCTGTTGAACTGCAAGGCCATTTAATACTCAGCAAGGTAAACAAAGGGGCATGCAAAAATACATCCAACCACCCCATTTCTCCCACACTGCCATATTACCACACATATTATCACCTAGAAAGTAAGAAGAGAGGCTGTTGAACTGCAAGGCCATTTAATACTCAGCAAGGTAAACAAAGGGGCATGCAAAAATACATCCAACCACCCCATTTCTCCCACACTGCCATATTACCACACATATTATCAGCCAGAAAGTAAGAAGAGAGGCTGTTGAACTGCAAGGCCATTTAATACTCAGCAAGGTAAAACAAAGGGGCATGCAAAAATACATCCAACCACCCCATTTCTCCCACACTGCCATATTACCACACATATTATCACCTAGAAAGTAAGAAGAGAGGCTTTTGAACTGCAAGGCCATTTAATATTCAGCAAGGTAAACAAAGGGGCATGCATAAATACATCCAACCACCCCATTTCTCCCACATTTCCATATTTCTCAAGGAACAAAGCAAGCAGAGAGGCTTTGGAGCTAAAAGGCCATTTTTAAAAATAAAAAGGAAACAAAGAGACATGCCACAGAACAATCAAGCACCCACCCCAAAGTAAAAAGACCGACCTTTGAGATGCGGTAAGGAAATGACCCCAAAGCGTCCTTCTTCTCCTCCTCCGTTGTTGCTCCTACTTCCACGCCGCCAGCATGCGTGCCGCCTCCAAGAGCTCACGAGAAGTCCGAGAGGCAGAATGGGCGCTTCTGCGCATGCGCGCGGGGCCAGCCATGCATTGCGTCATCCAAGCCCGCCCCCTTTGGTCTCCTACGACTCTGAGTGGCTGGAGAAGAACGGAGGGAGGAATCCAAAAGAGGGGGCCCATTCTGCCTCTTGGACTCTGGAGCTTTTGGAGGCGGCGCGCGAGCAGGGAGCGGGGAGGAGCAATGACGGAGGACTTCTTTGCAGTGTGCAGGGGCGTGTGAAGAGGACCAACAGCAAAAAACCTGGTATGGGGCCTGAAGATCACCAGGATGAGGCCCGAAGAAACAGATAGAGATAAACAAGGAGGATGTTCTCATATGCCTTACTAAACTAAATGTCAACAAATCACCAGGTCCAGACGGCATCCACCCCAGAGTGCTTAAGGAACTCAAGTGTGAAATTGCTGAACTTCTAGCTAAGATATATAACCTTTCTCTAAGATCAGGCACTGTACCCGAGGACTGGAGGGAGGCAAATGTAACACCGATCTTCAAGAAAGGATCCAGAGGTGATCCAGGAAATTATAGACCAGTCAGTTTAACCTCAGTTCCAGGCAAAATGATGGAAACCATTATTAAAGAAAAAATTACTAGGCACATAGAAGAACAGGCATTGCTGAAGGACAATCAACATGGTTTCTGCAAAGGCAAATCATGTCTTACTAACTTGATAGAATTCTTTGAGGGTGTAAATAAACACATAGATAAAGGGGACCCAGTCGATATTGTTTACCTTGACTTTCAAAAGGCTTTTGACCAAGTCCCTCACCTAAATAAGCTCTTCAGCCATGGAATCAGGGGACAGGTCTTGTCCTGGATTGGAACCTGGCTAAACTGCAGGAAACAAAGGGTGGTAATAAACGGACACTTCTCTGGGTGGAAAGAGGTGGGAAGTGGCGTACCCCAAGGCTCAGTTTTGGGTCCGTTACTTTTTAATTTATTCATTAATGACCTGGATGTAGGAGTGAATTCTGAGGTAGCAAAGTTTGCGGACGACACTAAATTGTTCAGGGTAGTTAAAAATGAAACTGACTGTAAAGAGCTCCAGAAAGATCTCTCGAAATTGAGTGAATGGGCAACAAAGTGGCAAATGCATTTTAACCTAAACAAGTGTAAAGTCATGCACATCGGGGCAAAGAACCCCAACTACACCTACCAATTGATGGGGTCAAAGCTTTCCGAGACAAACCAGGAAAGGGATCTTGGGGTCTTGGTGGACAGCTCAATGAAGATGTCAACCCAGTGCGCTGCAGCAGTGAAAAAAGCAAATTCTATGCTAGGCATGATCAGAAAGGGAATCGAAAATAGGTCAGCAAATGTTGTATTACCTCTCTACAAATCTATGGTAAGGCCACATTTGGAGTACTGTGTACAATTCTGGTCTCCGCACCTTAAGAAGGATATAACGGAACTGGAAAAGGTACAGAAAAGGGCAACAAGAATGATCCAAGGGATGGAGCGGCTCCCTTATGAAACCAGGTTGCAACGCCTTGGTCTTTTCAGCCTTGAAAGACGGCGTTTAAGAGGTGACTTGATCGAAGTGTATAAAATCATGCATGGGATAGAAAAGGTGAATGAAGAAAAAATATTTTCTTTGTCACAAAACACTAGGACTAGAGGGCACTCCCTGAAGCTCCAAGGTAGGAAAATTAGGACTAATAAAGGGAAATATTTCTTCACCCAGAGAAAGGGTCATTGGGTTATGGAACTCACTTCCAGAGGAGGTTGTGACAGCGGTCGGCCTGAACAACTTCAAGGCAGGATGAGACAGATTCATGGATACCAAGTGTATCGGTAGTTACTGAAAAGGACATTTAAGTGCCACCTCGGAGTTGGTTGAGGTAGGCAGGATTTCCCTGGGTACTGGTTGTGGGGGGTCGGGAGCAGGTCAGGGTTTTGCCCTGCCTTCTGCTCGAGACCCCCGTGTACAACTGGTGGGCCACTGTGTGATACAGAATGCTGGACTAGATGGGCTGAGGCCCGATTCAGCATGGCTCTTCTTATGTTCTCATGAAGATCACCCTGGTGGCCGCGATCACCGTTCTGAGCACCCCTGCCTTAAAGGTTTCTTCCTGCTTTTGCTGTTCCTGCTTCTCTAGGTCCCGTTGTTCTTTCAAGCATCCCGTCTCCACATTCCAGGCTTCTGCCTTTGCTTCATGTTCAGTTCGCACGGTCTCTGACACAAAGGTGGCACAAAGTAGGTTGAGAGAGGGAAAGCCAGCACACACATATACACTGTGAATGAGAACGTGTCACATGGTATGTATACATACACTGTAGAAAACATCCAGTTGTGATGAGGAGGGAGCCACCTGAGAGCATAACCATTTGTGGGCTGCCACAGTGTATACGATGTGACACACGGCCCTTTTCTTTCTTTCTTTCTTTCTTTCTTTCTTTCGCTCCAGATTCTCTCTTTTGAAAATAAAGGGACGCCAACGCTTGGGCCGGTTCCATTTCTAATACCAAATGTACCAACACCACCTTAAAACCACCCAGGACTTTTAAGGGGTCTCGTTGGTTTTCTCCTCAAGCCATTGAGAATAGGGATTCTTCGGAGCTTTCTTCTGACAAAGGTTTCTCAACGTGGGTCACTGTACAGGCCCAGAAGAAAAAGGCAGTAATGTTAACTCTTGTTTTGAAACTCAGTAGGCACGAGACCTTTCAAAAGCCCAAACATGTGTCTTTGGGTGAGCAGAGGACTTCCATTGGTTTCTCCTCGAGTGCCAACGTGAACGGAAGTTGCACTGGGCACGCGGCATTGCAAGCTCTTCACAAGGGGCGTGTCAGGTGGCGAGTTTGCAAAGGTTGGCTTTGTTTACAGCACTGGCTCCCAAACCTTTTTGGCCTACCGCCCCCCTAGAAATTATTTTTTTAATTGTAATAGCAATTAAACAGAAATATATATGTATCAATGCAGAGGTTCCCAACCTCTCTAATGCCGCCGTGACCCCTCAATAAGGTTCCTCATGTTGTGGTGACCCCAGCCATATTTCTGTTGCGACTTCATAAATAATTTTGCTACTCCTGAAGTCGAGCCCCTGTTTCATTGACCTGCAGCAGGGAGTTCCAAAGTTCCTGCATATGTGGTCTGGCATCTCTAGCACCAAAGGCTGGGATTTGGCATCAAAAGACCTTCAGCCATTTCTACCTCTTTGTTTTCTTGCCTCACTTGACCTGAAGCCATGGACTCTTTGTGTACGGAGTTGCATGCGGACAGGCCAACAGGGGCAAGCCCTGAGAGGTTTGGGAGACATAGTTTTCCAAGGACTTCCATGTGTTTGGACTCTCCTCTGGCTATTAGCAAAAAGGACTTTTCTCTTATAGTTTTTCCCAAGGACACAGATGGACTTTCTTTCTACTCCCTGAATATGAAATAATTGTTTCCCTGGACTCTCTCGCTATGAAATTGTATGAAATGCCAAAGCTGTATGAAAGTCAAGCATGGTATTTTCCTGTATTTCCCTATATGACTTCTGTGTAAGTTCTCCCTTTGCGTGCCCTAACCCCCATGAAATGCATAGAAACTGTATAAGAGTATTATTATTATTTCCTTTTCCTTCTATCCTTGTATTTTAAATGGTAACTTCTGAATGTTTTGCCTTGATGAAATGTATTTTGTAACAAAGATGACTCCTCCTGCCTGGAAAAAAGCCCCAGACATTAGGAAACTTCCAATAAGCCTTTGCAAGATTGAAGAGTGCTAATAGGTCTCAATGGTTATTTCCAAAGACAGGGAAAGCCGCCTGGCCACACCCTTTGTATAACATGGAGGGTCGTTTCACAAGACTCAAACCCAGGACATAGCCAAATTGCTACACGTATTTACTTAAGAAAGATCCTACAAATAGAACACGCCACTTAGGAAATGACAGACGGCCAGACCCATGACCCAAAACCATGAAAACCATTTATTCCAAGGACCCAAACAATAGGTGGTAAGATTGCAGGACTGCAAGGGGTCTTCCCTTGCCAACCAGACATGCTATAATCTCAAAACTTCATTAACACGTCTATTAATTGATCAGGGATTCCTCTGTGACCCAGGAAGAGCCCTGTCTGTTTAGCCTCACATGGAAAATCCCACAATCTCTCACACATTTACTTAACAAAGAAAAACCACCACAAGTGCATGCTACTGCCAGGAAATGTCATTAATGTTTCATCACCACACAAAGATAGCCAAACATCACCAGATTTAGGATTTCCTCCTTATCAATGAAACTTCATTAACACATCTTAATCTTCAAAACTCTGACTCATTATTCCATCCATTCCCCCCCCCTTTCCTCCCAATTGGCTTAGACCCACAGCTAATGGAGGCAAGCGGGCAGTTTGAAAACTGTTCTGTTTTGGAAAAAGTATAAAAGCGTATGTATTACATGTATGCTTTGTACTAGCATGGCCGAAGGATCGCGGTTAGTACCTCATTTCCAGCTGGATGAATAAACTCAGTGGCTTTTCTTCAACCTGGTGAGGTCTTTATTGGGAAATTTAGGGGAAAGGGGATTGGTTGGTTGGCTTCCTTCCTCACCAGGCCATTTCAGACCCTCTTTGGTGAGTCTAACTGGTCTGCCTTCAAGGCAAGACCCCCAAATTTCTGTTCGTTAGCACTCTGGTACCGGGTGACGCCAGGCCTCTCTCCTCAGAGGTAAGCACGGGCATGGCTAGTGTGGAGGCTTCGTCCTCCAATGGGCTGCCTGGGCGGGCGGGTTGCTCTAGCGCGTGAGTATCAGGCGCGTTCAGGGACTCCGCCATTTCTGGAGCCCGAGACATTGTAGCAGCCACGGAGGGCTGAGGCAGAGGATCCTGCATTGTAAACTTAAGCTAAAGAATATAACAGCTATAATATGGCAAAATATATTTATATTTTCAAGCAACTGTAAAGAGTTCCCCCCATGGCATCATACTCTCTTCATAGCACAATATAGTAAGGCATTCAAAATAACAATATGATACAAAATATTCTATTCCTACATTAAACAAATAATAACATCAATCGTTTCCATGTATATGCAGTTCGCTCTATGCAATTTAACAATATACAGCTTTCCGTATACCAGCTCAATGCTGAGTCCTGTATAAGCAAACTGGTTCCAGATGGTGGTACTCACTGTCCTGGTGTCCACATTTCTCAAAATAATAGTTTTAAAGGTTGAAAGGGAGAGATATCACCACACTTTCGTGTCAAACTCCCGCGGCAAACCAAAACAAATTGCGCCCGGCCGTATTCCAAGCCGTTGCTGGGACGCGCCGCAAAGCAATCAACGTCGTCTCTCAGTAAAACTTTTGCGACGTAGCGGCTTGTGTTTGGCAGCCGGTCAAGCCGTAATGTTCAATGAGTGCACAAGACAGGAGAGCAGGAAAACGATGAGGGCAAATGCATTGGATGGGAAGCGTAGGAAAGAAGTTCAGGAGTGAAATCACGGGAGGATCTGAGAAGGCAAGGAGAGGTCTCCGTTCCGCCTACGGGTAACCATAAATGGGCCCAATCCCGTTTCGTTATCCACTTCCTCAGGGCGGGGCTCTGGGTACATGTAGCTTCTCAATAATCAACAGGAACATCCAACATAGATAAATCTATAACACATCAATATAGTACAAACTATCATAGCAATAGACACAAGAATAGGAGATAGGGTAGGGGGAAGACAGCATACATACATACCAAGGTCAATTCACTAGGGTCATCACCAAGAAGTATAGACCGCGTATACGGTAACTTGATGGCAAAAATGGTGGGTTTAAATGCTGAATATGAGGGTGGAGCTCATTAGCTCAAGATGTGGTTGATTGTTAATTGCAAGATAAACGAGCAGGCTGATAACGATAAGCACAAAACAACAGTGTGTGGTTTCCAGATGGTTATAGACTCTGTATCCCAATGCAAGTAAGCAATGACACAACCCCCACAAATATGAAAATAGCACTCTATTGGTGAATAAAGAAGGTACATAAAACATACAATAATGGCATATTCATGGCAGATACAATTAAGGCAAACAAGGCGCAGAAAAGCAGCCCCCCAATGTACTTGCACGGAGTTAAGGGCTGTGCCTGGCGACGTCTGTGGATGGAAAAGGCTGATGCAAACGTTGCTGCTGGAGTGCGGCGTGAGCCGGTCCGGCGTGACGGGCGGCGCTCGTGGATGACGTAGGCCCGCAGAGGACGTCTTGGACGTGCGGCGATGTGGTATGGCGTCAGCACGTACGGGGCGCAAGGGAGGCGACGGTGGATGACGTGTGTAGGAGGGAATCCCTGATGGGAAATCCCTGGTGCTCCCTGGCGTCTGTTTGCGAGAGTTCCCAACTCTCGTCCCCTCTTGCCGGGTTGATGGCAAGGCGCGTCAACGGGGGCTACACGGGCAGGAATCCCGGGAACCAAGACACGGAAGGGGATAGTGGGATCTCCAAAGGGGTGGGTCGGATTCACAAACAAGCAGTGGGTAGTCTATACAAAGGCATGGATGCCTATAGAGGGGAAATTTCCCCAGGACTCGTGTGCGGGAGGAGGCGGTGTGGCTCCCTCTCCTCACATGGGCTTGGTGAGTAGCAGAGCCGACGGCCAGCTTAATGCTGAATCAAGCGCGGCCACATTAGACCGTTTCGGGCATCATATGTGGGCTCCTTTCTCAAGGCTCTAAAGGCTAGGCCCAAGCAGTAGTCACTACAAACATAAGTAATAAAAGGAAATCAATATCCACAAGTATATAAAGAACACTAATATACAGCCAGTTACAGAGATACAAAGCATTATACATACCATATCAGGTGTGCAGATACACATAACCCCACTCGGTGGAGAGTAGGGTGACCCAAAGGTACTAACACAGGGAAACCAACTGATTTATAACAAGATGGAGCTGATACAGATTGGGTCATTGAGGCCAGCTGGCCACTCTGAATTGAGACGTAAAATCCACAAATTTTCCAACCTCATTAATTGATCACTAATCTCCATTTGAGGGTTGGGTCTGACCTTCTCAAGGATCCTGACTCTTAAGGAGGCAGCAGTGTGATTCATCTGGGTGCAGTGTGAATAAAAGGCTGAGTCCCTGTTTTTGTTATTAATTTTCGAGCGATGCTCAATAAATCTGGTCTTCAGTTCTCTTTTAGATTGGCCCACATAAATTAGATTGCAGCTGCACTGAATGGCATAGACGATCATCTTGGTGGAGCAGGTCCCAAAGGATTTGACCCAGAAATATTTATTTTTGGAGGGACAGAAGATTTGTTTATCAGAGCAAATATTGCCGCAAATGGAACAATGGGCACATGCCATTGTTCCAGGGGAAAGAGTACTCCTCACCATAGGTTGGCGTTGTTCAGTGTGTACCAGATAGCTTTTCAAATTCCTGGTCCTTTTATAGGCAATCATGGGTTTATTGGTTAAACCCTCAATGCTGTCCAACAGTGGCCAGTGTTTATTCACAATAGATCGTAAAGTGTTACTGTGTGGAGAGAAGGTGAGGGGCCAGATTATTCTATCCGGTTTAGTATTTTTGGTGGTGTTCTTTATAAAGAGACTTTGTCTGTCAGTGGTCTCGGCCTTTATCCTAGCACTCCTGATGATGTGTATTGGGTAACCTCTATGGATAAAATCTTGTGTCATACGGTCTGCATCCTTTTTAAATTCAAAATGGGAGGAGGAATTCCTCTTGAGTCTTAAAAATTGGGAGTAGGGGAGATTCCTTTTCAAATTGGGGGTGTGAAAGCTGTGGTAATGGAGGTAAGTATTCTGATTAGTAGGTTTTTGATAATTCCTAATCTTGATGAGATTGTTGTTATTGTACACAGTGACATCCAGGAAATTTACTTGTTCCTGACTATGTGTTGATGTGAAGTCAATGCATGGATGCCAACTGTTAAGCCACTGGCCAAAGTAATTGTATCTGCCATGAATATGCCATTATTGTATGTTTTATGTACCTTCTTTATTCACCAATAGAGTGCTATTTTCATATTTGTGGGGGTTGTGTCATTGCTTACTTGCATTGGGATACAGAGTCTATAACCATCTGGAAACCACACACTGTTGTTTTGTGCTTATCGTTATCAGCCTGCTCGTTTATCTTGCAACTGTTTGAGGTTTTTACCTTGTGAGCAAACCATGGACGTAGTGACGTCCTTCGAAGCCCAGGATAGGGCCGAAATCATTCAAATGTATAACATATTTAATAGAGAGGATACACAGGACCCTGAGGTGGATGCACAGGAGGAACCCACTGCAGATGACCTGTTGACCAAGGAATGTAGATTAATTAATGTTGAACTCAATGCTGCCTCCCTAGCTGAATACATTAGGAGATCCATGATCCCTAGGGGGATGAGAATGAGGATTCCCCAGGGAATATATTTGTCAGATGAGAACTTCACCAAAAGCTGGGATGGGATCATCCAAAAATGTTCTTTAGATCTGATGACCCTGATAGTGAAACGAGCTACTCAGGAATGTGAGGGATTAAGGACTGAGATTGCGGAAATGAAGGAGACCTTGAAGGATAAAATACAACCTGTGGATCTAGAAAAAATCAAAAAAGACTGTGATGCCCTGTATAATGACATCAAGAGACGCAAATTGTCCAAGTTGAAGAGGGACGAGAAGGATTACAAAGAGGGGAACATTTACAAATGGGCCCCTAGAACATCAGGATTTGGCCATAGAAGAATTACCTTCTCTAATGATTCCTTGGACTCGAGTGGCTCACTAGGTGCCAGGTCTAATCCCCCTGAGGAGAATCCCCAACCTGGGACCTCTTCCTCTTCCTCAGCATATTCCTTGAGAGATCGCAAAAACCCACCCAACCAAAAACCTAAGGGGGGTCAAAATTTTCCCAGGGGCCGGGGAAAAAGGAACAAAAGATAGTACTGAATCTGTCCAAATATGTACTTTCTGACAAAGAAGAGTCTCTCCTTAATAAAGGATTATCATTTGTCCACACGCCTAGATGTGATGATTTTGATATCAGGAGAGATCTCTCCACACTGTTTAGAACCATCAGACTTAAACACCATTTTGCAGGATCCACCTCTTCCAGTGTCAGAAATAAATTTGCCCTGAAAAGTCGCTTTACACCTATAAATCCACCACATAATATTAGGACCTTTGAAGAAATGGTACTCAAGGAGACCAATCTTATTGACCACACGGAGGATAAAAAATACTCCAACATGCCTTATGAAGATATAAAAATACTCCGACAACTGGGAAATAATCCCAATATTGTCATAAAGGAGGCGGACAAAGGAGGTTCCATTGTAATTATGGATACTGACACTTATGATGCTGAATGTTATCGGCAACTCAATGATTCCAAATACTACAAAAGATTAACCATGGACCCCTCCAAACAATATCTACGCACCATCAATTTAACTATTGAGGAGGCTATTGCACAAGGGGACATAGATAACATCACTGGACAATTTTTGTCCAAAGAACATTATAGAGTGCCAAAATTCTACTGTCTCCCCAAAATTCATAAGCATGTCCGGCCCCCCCCAGGCAGACCCATTGTCTCCGGTTGTGATGGAATTCTCCAACCCCTTTCCATATTTTTGGATGAGTACCTCCAACCAGCTGTCAAGGCCACCAGGGCCTACATACAGGACACCACTGATTTCATCAGGAAGGTGGAAAATTTCCCTCTGGCCCCCGGTGACACCCTTTTCACTGCGGATGTCTCATCCCTTTATTCCAACATCCCCCTGCCTGAATTAAGGGATGTTGTTGAACTTACTTTGGATAATCGTGATGATGTTTGGGATCCACCCACAGGCTTTTTGTTGAGTCTCCTTGACATTATACTGGACTATAATTATTTTCAATTTAAACAGGACTTTTTCCTCCAGATCCATGGCATTTCCATGGGTACCACGGCAGCGCCATCCCTGGCCAACATCTTCATGAATAATCTAGAGATTGGACACATATTTCCCAGAGTCCCCACCACCTTCTCGAGGGCTATGAAGCTGTACGTTAGATTCATAGATGACATCTTTCTAATCATTAATGATTCGGTCACCGCCACTAACTTTGGCCAGTGGCTCAACAGTTGGCATCCATGCATTGACTTCACATCAACACATAGTCAGGAACAAGTAAATTTCCTGGATGTCACTGTGTACAATAACAACAATCTCATCAAGATTAGGAATTATCAAAAACCTACTAATCAGAATACTTACCTCCATTACCACAGCTTTCACACCCCCAATTTGAAAAGGAATCTCCCCTACTCCCAATTTTTAAGACTCAAGAGGAATTCCTCCTCCCATTTTGAATTTAAAAAGGATGCAGACCGCATGACACAAGATTTTATCCATAGAGGTTACCCAATACACATCATCAGGAGTGCTAGGATAAAGGCCGAGACCACTGACAGACAAAGTCTCTTTATAAAGAACACCACCAAAAATACTAAACCGGATAGAATAATCTGGCCCCTCACCTTCTCTCCACACAGTAACACTTTAAGATCTATTGTGAATAAATACTGGCCACTGTTGGACAGCATTGAGGGTTTAACCAATAAACCCATGATTGCCTATAAAAGGACCAGGAATTTGAAAAGCTATCTGGTACACACTGAACAACGCCAACCTATGGTGAGGAGTACTCTTTCCCCTGGAACAATGGCATGTGCCCATTGTTCCATTTGCAGCAATATTTGCTCTGATAAACAAATCTTCTGTCCCTCCAAAAATAAATATTTCTGGGTCAAATCCTTTGGGACCTGCTCCACCAAGATGATAGTCTATGCCATTCAGTGCAGCTGCAATCTAATTTATGTGGGCCAATCTAAAAGAGAACTGAAGACCAGATTTATTGAGCATCGCTCGAAAATTAATAACAAAACAGGGACTCAGCCTTTTATTCACACTGCACCCAGATGAATCACACTGCTGCCTCCTTAAGAGTCAGGATCCTTGAGAAGGTCAGACCCAACCCTCAAATGGAGATTAGTGATCAATTAATGAGGTTGGAAAATTTGTGGATTTTACGTCTCAATTCAGAGTGGCCAGCTGGCCTCAATGACCCAATCTGTATCAGCTCCATCTTGTTATAAATCAGTTGGTTTCCCTGTGTTAGTACCTTTGGGTCACCCTACTCTCCACCGAGTGGGGTTATGTGTATCTGCACACCTGATATGGTATGTATAATGCTTTGTATCTCTGTAACTGGCTGTATATTAGTGTTCTTTATATACTTGTGGATATTGATTTCCTTTTATTACTTATGTTTGTAGTGACTACTGCTTGGGCCTAGCCTTTAGAGCCTTGAGAAAGGAGCCCACATATGATGCCCGAAACGGTCTAATGTGGCGCTTGATTCAGCATTAAGCTGGCCGTCGGCTCTGCTACTCACCAAGCCCATGTGAGGAGAGGAGCCACACCGCCTCCTCCCGCACACGAGTCCTGGGGAAATTTCCCTCTATAGGCATCCATGCCTTTGTATAGACTACCCACTGCTTGTTTGTGAATCCGACCCACCCCTTTGGAGATCCCACTATCCCTTCCGTGTCTTGGTTCCCGGGATTCCTGCCCGTGTAGCCCCGTTGACGCGCCTTGCCATCAACCCGGCAAGGGGACGAGAGTTGGGAACTCGCAAACAGACGCCAGGGAGCAACAGGGATTTCCCATCAGGGATTCCCTCCTACACACGTCATCCACCGTCGCCTCCCTTGCGCCCCGTACGTGCTGACGCCATACCACATCGCTGCACGTCCAAGACGTCCTCTGCGGGCCTACGTCATCCACGAGCGCCGCCCGTCACGCCGGACCGGCTCACGCCGCACTCCAGCAGCAACGTTTGCATCAGCCTTTTCCATCCACAGACGTCGCCAGGCACAGCCCTTAACTCCGTGCAAGTACATTGGGGGGCTGCTTTTCTGCGCCTTGTTTGCCTTAATTGTATCTGCCATGAATATGCCATTATTGTATGTTTTATGTACCTTCTTTATTCACCAATAGAGTGCTATTTTCATATTTGTGGGGGTTGTGTCATTGCTTACTTGCATTGGGATACAGAGTCTATAACCATCTGGAAACCACACACTGTTGTTTTGTGTTGATTGTTAATTGGTCATTAAGTCCTTTGGGTGACTCACAGGCTAACAGAATTATCCATTTAGCCGCGCAGCGCGGAGTGTATCCTGCATACACCCATGGGGTTTTAAAGCTATCTTTTCTAATCCCATAAATGTAAAATCTGGTTGTGAGTTATGTACTGTTTTGAAATGTTTGTATAGTTCTGAATCTTCACTTCCCGTGGTTATTCTGGAACGATGTTCCCCAACTCTCACCTTCAATGTACGTTTAGTCTGTCCGACATAATTAAGCGGGCATGAGCAAGTTAACAAATACGTGCAGGCCTTTGAGGAGCAGGTAAAGAAATTTTTAGGTTTGTAGGTTCTATTAGTGTGTGGTACCGTTATGGTACTGGCTGTAGATACCAGATTACATACTGAGCAGTTACCACATCTCCTAGTGCCCACGCTTAGGGAGCTGTGGGGTGGTTTGTATTCATTGTTTGAGTGTGTAAGTATGTCTTTGAAATTGGCTGTCCTTTTATATGCCAACATTGGTGGCTTTTCTAAGCCTTGAATGTCTGCCACTAGTGGCCAGTGGCGTTTTACAATACTTACTATGTCATGACTATGTGTGCTAAGATGTAGTGGCCATATCATTCTATCTGGACTCTTTTTAGCTTTCTTTTGAAACAATGAGGCCCTAGGGATTTTGTCGATTTTGTTTTTGGCTTTGATCAGTATTTCATGGGGATAGCCCCTGTCAGCAAAATTCTGAAGGAGCCGATTGGCATCTATGTTGAATTGTTCCATTGAGGAGGAGTTTCTTTTAATTCTAATTAACTGTGAAAAATGTAAATTGTTTTTAAGTTGAAAAGGATGGAAACTATTATAATGTAGTACAGAATTCTTTGCTGTAGGTTTGGAATAATTTTGTACTTTCAAGGAGTGATTATGTTTAGATATGGTAATATCCAAAAAGTCTATTTTATTTCTACTATATGTAGTAGCAAATTTTATGTTAGGGTGCCAATTGGCCAACCATCCGTCACAGTCCTTAGGTGAAATAACATCATTAAAGAAAAATATGACATCGTCTATGTACCTCCACCACTGAGTAATATTGCTTGTAATTTGGGGATTAGTGGTATTGTTGTACAAATTCTTTTCTTCTAGATTACTAACAAATAAATTCGCTATACTCGGTGCTGTAGGGGACCCCATGGCCACTCCCCCAATTTGTAAATAGAACTGATCCTTATAAAGGAAATGGCTCGGCGTCCTTAGCCCCTCCCCCTCCGGCTGGCTCGGCGTCCTTAGCCCCTCCCCCTCTGCCGACGTCACCGGCCATAGCCACGCCCACCACCGAACATCATCCTGCTGACCAAAAACATCAATCAGAGTTGCTGAGGCTTTCCAGCCCAACACTGACAACGTGGAATATCTCCCAGGTGTTAGCGAAGGCCCCTGGGGGACGACCTGGACGACGTGCCGGCCGGCTTCCTGCCGACCTACCGGCCTTAATCAACCCCCAACACTCTACACTGCCGGAAAGCAGCCAGAGGAAGCCAAGGAAAAATCGGCTAGGCCAGGCAAGACGGAGGAGAGTGAGAGAGAGACGCGGACCGAGCGGACAGGTGGTCACTCCAACCACCTTCATCCACGACCATCCAGCCAAGTCTCCCTGCGCCAACAGCAGTCCAAAGCATACGGATCTGTCAGCTCTGGAGGCCCGGCCCCGACTTGGCCTCAACAGCTGGCTCCCTCCCCCTCCCCCTCGCTGACCAGACCAGCACCGGGCCAATCCACCCTATGGACCCACCTGAGATGGCTCCCTTGCCGCCAGTACTGAATGTGCCGGCCACTCAGGACCCCCGCTTGGCGGACCAGGGCGGCGCCTTGGAGGAAGGAGGGGGCCGACAGGCCCAAAGAGCGACCTTATCGACCTCGGACCTTCTGGGGGCCGGCTATAGCCGGAAGGACAGCCACCCAGCTCGGCCCCAGTTGGACAAGCCACCTGCAGAGTGCCACCAGGGCCGCAGGGATGTGGTCGGTGAACGGGCTCTGCCCTCCCCCCCGGGAGCACATTGACGCTTGGGAGACCGGGAGCAAGGGGCGTCGGTCTGAGCCGGCGGTGACTAAATGGGTTTCTCCACAGGCCTCCCCTTTTCACGGGGGTGCGAAGAAAGCTGAACCCTCGGCCAACTCCTGCCGATCAGGTTCGCTGAGTATTCCAGTGATCTCGGGCGGGGTGAGTACGGTGGCGCAGGCCAAATGCTAACCTGACTGCGAGAACTGGTTCGAGCCAAAGCGTCTCGACCCAGTTCTGACCTCGTCCTATCCCCAGACACGCTGTTGGTAGACATCCAGCTTCTCCCCTTCCACTCTGGTGCTGGTTAACGCACGCTCCATTCGGAATAAGACTGCCACGGTCAGGGAATTTTGTGAAGATCTCAAAGCGGACCTGTTCTGTATCACAGAGACCTGGCTTCAAGAGAGCGATTCCATCTGCCTCCATGAAGTGGTTCCCCTGATTACGTTGCCACGCACCAGAATAGGAAGGAGGGACGGGGGTGGGGTGGCAATACTCTCCGTGATGGATTACACCTTAGGAGCGACCCTGCGCTTGTCACCCCAGGATTGGAGAGTGTCGGCCTAGTGTGGGAGTCCCCAGAGAGCCTGGCGATTCTGCTGGTGTACCGTGCCCTAGCGCACCGGCAGAGAGCCAGGCGGCTGCTGGAGACTGTGTCGGAGTGGGCATTGAGGTTTCCCAGACTCATTGTCCTGGGTGACTTCAATGTCCACGCCGACGCAGCCCCATTCCATCTGCAGCCGCGGACCTAATTTCGACCATGGCGACATTGGGCCTCTCCTTATGTAACTCGGGACCCACGCTCGGCTGGGCACACCCTCGACCTGGTGTTCAGTGCAGGGGTTCAAGTGGACCTAGCCTCGGTAATCGAGGTTCCATGGTCGGACCACTGTGCTCTAAGTATCCGGGTTGAGCAAAATCGCCTCCCCATGCATGGGCGCCGAACGGATTTTTGTTCGCCCAAAGAGACTTATGGAACCCGAGAGGTTCCTGAATGCTCTGAGGGATCTGGAGTCTACCAGCGTCTCAGTCGATGAGCTGGTGCAGGCTTGAATGCCTCACTAGCTAGAGCTCTCGGCGAGATTGCCCTAGGGCCCCGACCCGCAATCATCGGTCCCTTGGTATGCAAGGGACCTCAGGGTTATGAAGCGGGAGAAGAGACGGTTAGAGCGCAGTGGGCGGAAACTCCGTGACGGAGCCTCAATATCGGCTTATAAGTTATTCAAAGAAACTTATGAGCAAGCTGTCAAGGCAGCCAAAAAGTATACTTCTCTGCCTTGATAGCGTCTGCTAGCTCACGCCCGGCTCAACTCTTTAAGGTAATCTCGATCTCTGACGAGCGGTCCCTACTGTCCCAAAAAACAGCGATCAGGCCCTTACCGCCGGGTGTTTTCCAGAGCTTTTTTGCAGACAAGATACTGAGCCTCCGCGGACCTCCCGGCCACAATTGATACAGTGAGAGAGCTCGAGACTCCGTGGCCCTCCGCCGCCCACCATCGACCGGTTTCGGCCACTGGACGCAGATGCTGTTGATAAGATAGTGGCTGCGGCTCGCCCCACCACCTGCTCCTCGACCCGTGCCCTCCTGGCTTGTTAGATCTTGCCTGGAGGGGTTACGTGGGCCTCTGTTGAATGTCAAAACAGCTCCCATGAGCAAGGAGTCTTTTCCAGAGTGCTTAAAAGAGGCGGTGGTGGCTCCATTACTGAAGAAACCATCATTGGACCCTGCGGTTCCTCAACTACCGCCTCCAGTGTCGAATCTTCCATACCTAGGGCAAGGTAGTTGAGAGGGCAGTAATGAGCAGCTGCAGTCCTTTCTTAGATGATGCAACATGGCTAGACCCTTCCAGTCCGGCTTCCGTTCGGGGCATCGGACGGAGACGGTCCTGGTCTCCATCACAGACCAACTCCGCTGCCTCGACCAAGGCGGGTCTGCGCTGCTCGTGTTATTGACCTCACGGCAGCGTTGGACACGGCCGACCACAATCTTTTGATCCACCGCCTGGCCATGGCCGGAGTGAGGGGACTGTCCTTAAATGGCTGTCCTCCTTCCTCCGCCAGCGGTCTCAGCGTGTGAGGAGGGGCGAGGTCTCCGAGGGCTCCCCATTAGTGTGTGGAGTCCCTCAGGGGGCCATTCTCTCCCCTCTATTATTTAACATCTACATGCAGCCGCTGCACAGCTGGTGGAGTTATGGGCTGGTCTGCCATCAGCACGCCGATGACACCCAGCTCATTCTGAGGATGGAGGGCAGGCCGGAATCCGTCCCCGATAATTTCCAACATTGCCTCGAAGCCGTTACTGGATGGCTGCGAGCCAGTAGGTTGAGGGTGAATCCGCGAAGACGGAGATCTTGTGGCTGCTGGGGCCCGGGCGGGGTGGGTGCCCGGCTTCCGACCCCTGGACGGTGCGGCGCTGCATCCAGCGCCGTTGTGTGAAAGAGCCCAAGTGTCCAGTTGGACTCCCAGCTGACCATGGAGGCCCAGGTCTCCATGGCCAGCAAGGCTGCTTTTTCCACCTCCGCCAGGCAAGGAGGCTGGCCCCCTACCCTCCCGGAGCGACCTAGCCACGGTGATCAAGCCACGGTCATCTCAAGGCTAGACTACTGTAACGCGCGCTACGTTGGCCTGCCTATGTCGCCGATCCGAAGCTCAAGCTGGTGCAGAACACGCCGCTCCCTCCTGTCTGAGGCACCAGCAGGATGCCGTATAACACCAATTTTGCAGGATCTGCACTGCTGCCTATTGAGCACCGGGTCGCCTTCAAAGTGCTGGTTCTTACCTTCAAGGCCATACACGGCCTGGGGCCAGCGTATCTGAGGGACCGTCTCACCCCATATTGCCCAGCGAGATCACTTCTCGTCCGAAGAGGCCAACCTGTTGGCAGTACCATCTGTAAAGTCGGGCATCTAACATCGACCCGCGGGAGGGCGTTCTCTATTATAGCTCCCACACTATGGAACGCCCCTCCCGGCCAGGCCAGAGCCCTGAGAGATCTGTTGCCATTTAGACGGGCCTGCAAAACTCATTTGTTTAGGCAGGCCTTCGCGAGTAGGCCTCGCAATATACTCTGGGCTGTGATATCTCCTGCTGCTCAATTGTTATATTGCATTTTGCTGTTTAATTGTTTTAACTGTTTTTAACTGTTTTTATGTTTTAACCTGTGGCGTTGTGCCACTGGCTCTGTGAGCCGCCGCGAGCCCCCGGGAGTCGGCGGCGAAGAAGCCCCAATAAATAAATAAATAAATAAATAATAAATAATTATAATCTAGGATACAATCCAATATTTCCATTAAATGGAAGGATGCATAGGTTTGATACGTTTATCTAATGTGTTTTCAATGATGGATCTTGCTTCTTCTAAAGGGACGCGAAAAGGAGTGACGCAATATCTGAGGTGGCCAAGTATGTATGATCTGTGATGTTAATAGTCTCAATTTTTTTTGTATCAAGTCAGCAGTGTCCCTGATGTAGGAGGGAGAGGACTGCACAAAAGGTTGGAGTAAAGTGTCAATAAATTTGGCTAGGGGTTCAAGGACACTATTGCTGGCCGCCACGATGGGCCTGCCAGGAGGGGGCGCTATTCCCTTGTGCGTTTTTGGAAGATGGTAAAACGTGGGAATTTTTGGATGTTTATTTATAAGGAATTCTGACAATTTAGGATCTATAAATCCCATTATTTCCCCATAGTGGACTATATTGCTGATAGTATTCATATATTTCTTTGTAGGGTCACTGGGTATGGGTTTATAGAATGTCCTATTATCCAGTTGTTTGTGAGATTCTCTATCATAGTCCGATCTATTAAGACAGACTATTCCTCCATCTTTATCTGATTTCTTAAACAAAATAGTAGGGTGGTTCCCTAATTTCTTGATAGTCTCTAATTCAGTCTTGGTTAGGTTAGTTTTTTTTAAGTCATTGGCATGATTGATTTTTTCAACTTCCCTTGTTACTATATTTTCGAAGGCCCTTACGTTAGGAGAGACAAGGTTAGGAGTAAATTTACTTTTTGTGCGTAATGTGGTATTAATTGGTACTCTCTCGGTAGTGTTCCCAATGACCACTCTCTGAGAATGGAAGGCATCTGTGTCTGTGGGAATCTACTACTACTGTCTTCCTCCATATCCCTATAGAACCAGCAAAGGCTGGGAACAACAATGCAAGAACAACAAAAATACACCTATCTAGTGTCACAGTACACTGTAAACTTAAGCTAAAGAATATAACAGCTATAAGCCACTACCTGAGCCACCCCTCCTGTTCATATTCCATGTTTTTAAACTGTTGTACATTGTTCACCCTAGGGTTTTAACTGTTGTAAGTCGCCCGGAGCACCGCCGGTGGAGGGCGACTCACAAATATTAAAGTATTATTATTATTATTATTATTATTATTATTATTATAATATGGCAAAATATATTTATATTTTCAAGCAACTGTAAAGAGTTCCCCCCATGGCATCATACTCTCTTCATAGCACAATATAGTAAGGCATTCAAAATAACAATATGATACAAAATATTCTATTCCTACATTAAACAAATAATAACATCAATCGTTTCCATGTATATGCAGTTCGCTCTATGCAATTTAACAATATACAGCTTTCCGTATACCAGCTCAATGCTGAGTCCTGTATAAGCAAACTGGTTCCAGATGGTGGTACTCACTGTCCTGGTGTCCACATTTCTCAAAATAATAGTTTTAAAGGTTGAAAGGGAGAGATATCACCACACTTTCGTGTCAAACTCCCGGCAAACCAAAACAAATTGCGCCCGGCCGTATTCCAAGCCGTTGCTGGGACGCGCCGCAGCAATCAACGCCGCTCTCAGTAAAACTTTTATGGCGTAGCGGCTTGTGTTTGGCAGCCGGTCAAGCCGTAATGTTCAATGAGTGCACAAGACAGGAGAGCAGGAAAACGATGAGGGCAAATGCATTGGATGGGAAGCGTAGGAAAGAAGTTCAGGAGTGAAATCACGGGAGGATCTGAGAAGGCAAGGAGAGGTCTCCGTTCCGCCTTACGGGTAACCATAAATGGGCCCAATCCCGCTGCTATCCACTTCCTCAGGGCGGGGCTCTGGGTACATGTAGAGCCTCAATAATCAACAGGAACATCCAACATAGATAAATCTATAACACATCAATATAGTACAAACTATCATAGCAATAGACACAAGAATAGGAGATAGGTAGGGGAAGACAGCATACATACATACCAAGGTCAATTCACTAGGGTCATCACCAAGAAGTATAGACCGCGATACGGTAAAATTTGATGGCAAAAATGGTGGGTTTAAATGCTGAATATGAGGGTGGAGCTCATTAGCTCAAGATGTGGTTGATTGTTAATTGGTCATTAAGTCCTTTGGGTGACTCACAGGCTAACAGAATTATCCATTTAGCTTCGCAGCCACAGGAGTGTATCCTGCATACACCCATGGGGTTTTAAAGCTATCTTTTCTAATCCCATAAATGTAAAATCTGGTTGTGAGTTATGTACTGTTTTGAAATGTTTGTATAGTTCTGAATCTTCACTTCCTGGGTTATTCTGAACGATGTTCCCAACTCTCACCTTCAATGTACGTTTAGTCTGTCC
>JARBWK010001184.1:0-20706 GCA_030556195.1 Anolis apletophallus | reverse complement strand
TTTATTCTTGTGTTTTGAATTTTATGGAAATTGTGACATTTCTATATCTTTCTTCATGGTTTGACAATTGCATTACATTTGGGCATACTGACCCCCACTCTGCATCTAAGTGATGCTAAGTCAAAGTTAAATTAAAAATAGGATAGAAAGAGGATAACTTGTGAAATGTCAACTCTCTCTTTTCAATTTTTTAAATGAAGCCGCACCAGAGATGCACAATATGACAAATTTTCACGAGTTTCAGTTCTTAGCTATGGATTTCTGACTTTTTTTCCTCCCAGAATGCTAGCTCAGCAGTATATACAGTTCTACATAGCAATTAGCTTCCTGGGGATCCAGCCATGGGTAACAAAAAAACATAACTGAAGTGGAGTTAATCAAGAGTAAAATTAAAAATATAGTGGGGCTCATATAATCATAAGTGTTTTTCTTCTTTTACACAGCCACAAGAGTTGGGAAGAAACAGCCAAAGGCATAATTGACTCTTCTTGTGTTTCTAGCTTTCGACTGGCAAAGATAAAACTCATACGGCTGGGGTTTCTTTAATGACTTAGGAAAATAATGAAGGCTAATAATACCAATTGGGTACCAATTGAGCTAGTTAATATTCTGACATGTTAATCATCTTTTTTTGTTTATATGCCAGGGTTACAGTGCACATGATACAACTTCCTTGCTTGAAAGTTACACTTTAAGTGTTAAGGTTCAGATAAGTACAGTGTTCTTTTTATATAATCTACTGTGACATTGAGTATTTCAAGCCTTTTCTAATTGCTTGAATATTCAAGTTCAAATCAGGAGGAATTTTGTAAAACACGAGACACAGCCTTCTACTCTCATATTCTTAGGACAAAACTTCCAGTGATGTCTTTTGAGCATTGCAGAAAATCAAAATGTGATCCTTTCTCCTTGTTCCTAGACATACGAATAAGACAAAACTAACACTTTAGGGGCAGAAGATTATGGAGTATAAATAAAGCAGGAGATTTGTCTGCCTATGCTCCCTTTGTGTATCATCATTCAGCAAGGGATGGATTCAGGGCAGGCATAATGCTTCCCAAATGGGGAGCACCAAAACTCCTCCACAACATTTTGGAATGTATCCTCCTTCAGGATACATTCCACATGAAGTAGGATACATTCCAAAACAATGTTTACACATTGTTGTGGTATAGTACTAACTACAGGTAGCATTGCATATGGGAGAGGGAGAACCTAAAAGAAGCTGAACATAGGTGTAGTACAGGAGCATGAGGTGTATTTTCTACCCCTTTACCACATTTCAGTTCTAAGAGAATCATTGCCATTGTTGTTGATGTACTTGTCTGTTTTTCAGCCATTTCAGGTTTATGGTAACCCTGAGACAAACCTAACACAGAGTTTGTTTGTTTGTTTTTTGGCAGATTTGTTCAGAATGGGTTTGTCATGGCCTTCTTCTGATTCTATGGATGCATTCACATAATTTATTTATTTATTTATTCATACTTATCTACCGCCCTTCCCCGAAGGCTCGGGGCGGCTAACAGCATAATCATAAAAGCAATCGTACATAAAAGCTTTAAAAACACAATAAAACACAATTATGGGTTGATTACCTGTAACCGTAGTTCTCTGAGTAGTCACCTGTGGATTCACACATCTGATAATATCCCTGCGCCAGCAGAACAGTACAGAACCTTTTGGCACTAAAAGAAGTCCCTAGCCCCACCCCTTCCCGCCCCGAGTATATAAGCACCCAGGGGTGGGGCTAGCCTCCACTCTCTTCCGCCACACAAGGCAGCCAGAAGGTGGGGCATGACACTCGAGGGAGGAAGGGTGAGGATGTGTGAATCCACAGGTGACTACTCAGAGAACTACGGTTACAGGTAAGCAACCCATAATTCTCTGTCGTAGTCACTGTGGATCTCACACATCTGATAGAATAGCGAGCTAACAAACCTTGGAAGGTGGGCGTTATGACAGCGCCGAAAAAAGAACAGCTCTCCCGAACTCTGCATTATTCCTGGATACCGATTCCAGCTTGTAGTGGGAGATGAAGGACGATGGGGATGCCCAGATGGCCGCTCTGCAAATCGACTCGAGCGGCACCCCACGCAGGAAAGCGGCAGATGAGGAAACTGCTCTGGTTGAATGGGCGTTGACCTGCTGAGGCAAGGGTTGCCCTTGTATAACATAAGCTAACCGAATTACTGCCACAATCCAGGAGGATAACCTCTGGGTCGATACAGGCAAGCCCAGCTCGTCCCTGCGGTACTTAATAAACAACCTAGGGGTCTTCCTGACTGATGCCGTCCTGTCCACGTAAAAGGCCACGGCCCTTCTGACATCCAAGGAGTGCAGATTGCGCTCCAACAACATCGAAGGTTCTTGAAAGAAAGCTGGGAGGACAAGCTCTTGAGACATATGGAAGGACGTGGCAACTTTGGGCAAGAAGGCCAAATCCGTCCTCAAGACAACCCTGTCCCTATGAAAACGTAAGTAGGGAAAATCAGCTCGGAGGGCTGATAGTTCGCTTGCTCTACGAGCAGATGTAATTGCTACAAGGAATGCAACCTTCCACGAGAGGTGTGATATATGGGCAGAGGAAAGTGGCTCAAACGGTGGTTTCATAAGAGCCGTCAACACTAAGTCCAGACTCCAGGAAGGAATTACGGAGGAGACTGCCGGCCTGAGTCTGTTTGAACCTCTCAAAAAGGTGCGCACCATCGGTTCCAGGAAGAGCGATGGGACACCTGCCTTTTTCCTGTACCATGACAGAGCCGCAAGGTAACATTTTAAAGAAGCGGGGGACGAACCCGCGTTAGAAAGATGAACCAAAAAATCCAAAACAGTAGACACCGGGCCCTTATAGGGTCCACGTTAACGGTGCCTACGAACTCAACAAACCGTTCCATTTATATACATATGACCTCTTCGTAGAGGGCTTATGGGCAGCCTCCAGGACATCTCGGACTGGGGCCGAAAAATCCTCAAACCTGGTTAAGAGGGAGGGAGTATTCTCCAGGCAGTAAGTTTGAGTGTGTGCACTTCTGGATAAAATATTTTCCCTCCCTGGGAGGACAGAAGGTCTACCCTGGGAGTCTAGGGAACGAAAGTTCGTCTGGACAGCAACAGAAGGGTTGAAAACCAAGCCTGACGAGGCCACCATGGGGTGACCAGTATGCAGGAGGAGTTGTCCACCTGCAGCTTGGCCACTACCCGAGAAATAAGAGGGAGCGGAGGGAATGCATAGAGCGGGAGCCCTGTCAGTGCATGAGGAACGCATCCCCCAGGGACTCTGTTGTCTTGTTCCCGTAACGGGAGCAATACCTGGCACATTTGGTATTGAGTGCCGTCGCAAACAAATCTATGTGGGGCTCCCCCCAGGCCCTGAATAGTTTGAGTGTCTCGTCCGGGTGGAGGCTCCACTCGTGGTGGGACATCGGTGTTCTGCTCAGGCAGTCCGCCAAGATGTTGTCCTCCCCTGGGACATGAAGAGCTACGAGGTGCACCCGCGATTGAGACACCACTCCCATATTTGGATCGTAAGGTTTAGCAGTGGTCTGGAATGTGCCCTCCTGTTTGTTCACGTAGAACATGACAGTAGTGTTGTCTGTCAGAATCTGGGCGGTTTGACCCGTGACTACACTCTCGAGCGACTGGAGGGCTCTTTGCACTGCTAATAGCTCCAGCATGTTTATGTGAAGCCGTGACTCTGTCGGGGACCACCTGCCCTGAGCAATGAGGTCGCCTGAATGAGCGCCCCATCCTGTCAGGGCGAGTCTGTAGTGATGGTGAGTGAAGGTTGAGGCTTTTGGAACGGGAGACCTGCACAGACCCAGTCGGAATCCATCCAGAGCAATAGAGACTGGATGACCTTCTCCGGCAATAGTAGCAGAGAGTTGGGGTTCCCCGAGAGCGGGTTGAATACACTGAGGAACCACTTTTGAAGGGGGCGGAGGCGCAGACGAGCATAAGGCGTCACGGAGACTGTGGACGCCATATGCCCTAACAGAACTTGTACGTCTCTCGCCGACACTGTGCGCTGGGTGATGGCCCGGCGGATAAGCTGCAGTAGGCTGGCAAACCGGTCTGGGGGCAGATACGCTCTTTCTGAGTCTGAGTCCAGCAGAGCTCCAATAAAGAGCACTCTTCTCGATGGAGAAAGGTTGGACTTGGTTGTATTCACCAACAGGCCGAGAGACTGCAGGAGGGACAAAACAAAAACAACATGGGAACGTAAATCGTCACATGATCTGGCCACAATGAGCCAATCATCAATATAAGGGTATACTGTGATCCCCTTGGTTCTCAGGAAGGCCGCGACTACCGCCATGCACTTCGTGAAAACACGAGGCGTGGTCACAAGGCCAAATGGCAGCACGTTAAAACAGAACGCCGACGAACCAATCATCAAAGAAAGGAACCTACAGTGGTGGGGAGCAATAGAAACATGGAAATAAGCATCCCGTAGGTCCAGGGTAACAAACCATATGTCTTTATTTAGAAAAGGCAAAAATGGCATCTAGGGTAACCATGCGAGCGTTTGGGGACAATAAAAGCATTCAGACCCCTGAGATCGAGGATCGGCCTGAAACCCCCCCGCTTGTCAACAACAAAGTACCTAGAAAAGAAACACTCATGAAAAAATGATGGGTGTACCGTGGATACGGCACCCTTCAGGAGTAGGGTGTCCACCTCCGCTTGTAGGATAGGGTTTGGATCAGTGCGTTTAACAGCCCCAACTGGGGGCGACTCCTCAAACTCAAGAACGTAACCGTTAGCAACAATAGAGAGGACCCATCTATCTGTGGTTATTGCGGCCCATGCATCAGCGAAGGGGCGCAATCTGTCCTTAAACAGGGGTCCGGAGTCTACGACAATGGGGGCCTGGATGGCGGGGCCAGCTAGGGGAGTAGACGACGGTGGCGGAGGGGGAGCTAACTCCAATGCGGGGGCATCAAAGATGCTTCTTGGAGGCGGGTGTGTTCTTACTCTTGTTTTGATAAGGCTGGAAGCGGGACTTATTGCCAAATGAGGAATTATAGTTCCTACGATTATTCTGAAACCGGTTATTATTATTGAACCTGTTCCTAGGTGGGCCTCCGAAGGAGGAATATGAGTTTCTCCGATAAAACCCCTGGGAGTATCTATTCCGTGTCCTCTGTTGGTATGGCTGCCATGCAAAACCATAGCCCTTTGCTGCCACCCTAACCTCCTGGTTGGATTTCAAATTAGTATCGGTATCAGGGTTAAACAGGCCCTCAGTGTGAAACAGAAGGTCCTCTGCAAAGGCCTTCGCCTCGTCTGACAGCGAGGCTGAGCGGAGCCAGGCATGCCTCCTAATGGATGTGGCCACTCCTATAAGACCAGATGCATCTTCTGCCAAGTGACGGGCAAACTCTTTCTGAATCTTAACCAACGCGGTAGCGTCGTTGGAGAAAGATTTAGGGGCCAGCTGATGCTCAGGGGGGAGAAGATCCAGGTAGGGGGTCACCTTGTCCCACAAGTATTTGTGATAGCCTGACATGTAGGTGGCATAGTGTGCCATCCTGATAAGCATTCCCGCATTAAGATGCACTTTCTTGCCCAGGGAATCAAGTTTTTTGCCCTCCTTATCCGCGGGCGAGAGACCCGCGGAATTGGGGCGTCTGACTTTTGCCATGTCAATTACCACAGTGTTAGCCCTGGGGGGCTTTAAGACCCATTGAGCTGATGGGAGACTAACCCTGTACAAAGATTCAAGTTTCTTAGGTACCTGGGTGCGGAGCCTGGGGCGACAAGGGCGCCTGTAGCCAATTTCAAGATAAAGGGCAACTCAGGCATCAGGAAGAGGACGGAGCCACTTGTTCATGTGAGGCCCACATAGGATCAGCCACCGTATCCGGGGCTTGAGGGGCAGGTAGTGCCAGAGCCCTCATCATGCGTGGCATAATAGCCAGAAAGGCATTAATGTCAGGAGGGGGGTCCATATTCCCTTCCCCATTGTCCATCTCATGGCCAGACTCCCCATCAGATGCAGGGTCTGAGTCATTATTGGCGTTGTCCCCTGGTTGAAGGTGAAGCGCCACCCCTGCGGCCGGGTGCTGACCTTGTAGAGATGTCACTGCCTCAGTGGCCTGGGGTTGAGCCATAGCCAGTAGTGGTGCCACGGGTGGAGGCGGGGCTATCATGGGCCCCTGTGGTGGGATCTGTCCCTGGGCTGAGGAGGCTGGAATGGCAGGCATCGTTGCAGGTACAGTCAGCAGCTGTGCCATTGGGGCGGGCGCGGGGGCAGGCTCTTGTGGAGGAAGCCTTGGCAATGATGAGGGTTGGGGGCCCGCTGCGGTCCCAGCCACGTCACCCACATAGACGAGCCTCCCATCCGCGGAGAAACGCCAGAAGCCAGGAAGGGAGGAAAGCGCCTCAGCTGATCGGTCCCTGGGGCTGGGGGAGCGCCTCCTGGAGCGCCGTCCTCTGCTCCTCCGGGACCGGCGGTACCGAGGCAAAGAGGAAGATGAAGAGCTTGAGGAGGATGAGCGGCGGCGACGGCGTCTGCTCCTCCTGGAAGGGGAGCGATCGCGCCTCCTTGATCGCTCCCGACGGTACTGCGAGGCGGAGGAGTGGCCCCGATCCCTGCTGTCATCTCTGCTCGTTGCTGAAGAGCGGATCGGGGCCTGGACCACGGCGCCGCCCGTAGCGGTAAGCCCGGGCGCGGGTGTCAATTCCATAGGCATCGGGGGGTGGCGAGAACGCCGGCCCCGGTAGAATCGCCCAACAGTGAGGAGGGGAGCCGTGAGAGGGGAACCCTCTGCAGGGGCAGGCACAGGAATTGCCAGCAGGGGGCGCACGAGCTCAGGCCTCACGCCAGAAGGCTGGGCAAGAGCAACAGTAGTTGGCTGGGGAGCCGTTAAAGATGGCGCTCCCGCCATTTCTGCTGACACTTGTGAGGGAGGACGCATCCTTGTTGTTTCAACGCGGCCATCTTGAGAGGAAGGCACAGAAGGAGCTTTCTGGCCGCCATCTTTCTTCCCCAAAACGGTAGTTGATCTTCCATTTGTCTTCTTAGGCTTTTTCTTTATCAGGACGCTTGGGGGTTCTGGTCTGCGCTCCCAGACAGAGGGCCCGGGGCAATCAGGGTGCTGATCAGTCTCGTCCAGACAGAGTCAAGCACGCCAGAAGATTTTTCGTAGGTCAATGTCAGTCCAGGTCATACACACAAAATCAGGTAATTTCGAAGAATAAACTCACTGAATGAAGGTTCTCTGACTGCTGCAAGCGGCGGATCAAGAGAATTGAGGCTAGCCCCACCCTGGGTGCTTATATACTCGGGGGCGGGAAGGGGTGGGGCTAGGGACTTCTTTTTAGTGCTAAAAGGTTCCATACTGTTCTGCTGGCGCAGGGATATTATCAGATGTGTGAGATCCACAGTGACTACGACAGAGAACTAAGAATACAATAAAACGACATAAGAGCCACAGTTGGGCGGAGTGTGACATAGGTTTGACACTTAAATCAGTTTCAAACTGGTAGAAAATAGTTTTGCTGTGCTAATTATTTACACAGGATATCCAGAAACCAGTGATAACCCAAACCACAGAGCACTGATGAGCATTAAGGGCTTACTTTTGTGCACTTTCGTGGTCATTAGTTGCTTGGCCACATTAAATGGTCAGTGTAGATGGGACCTAAGAGAGTGTCACTTGTCCATGGTTTACAGTAGGTAAGCAAGGATTTGAACCCTGGTCTACTGAGACAGTATTGGCCCATTACTCCCCACTAAACCAACACATAAAGGAGTACTAACAACATAAACATTCTATGTAGGCATGGGTGTCCAACCAACTAAACCTCAAGAAAGCCATTTCAAGAAACACAAGAGGGGCATGCCTACCAAAATAAGGAACCAAATGGACGCCTAACTGTATGAAAAGTAACACATTTGAGGAGAGCATAATTTTAAGACTATTAGTATTGTAATCAACTAGGAGCACTTTACAGAAATACCTTGCCCCAAACTGGGTCTGAAAACATCAACAAAAGTGGATCAACACTTTTTCAGGGCACTTCATGGAAGTGTTTTACCTTTTGCACCATTCAACAACAACAACAACAACAAATTTTGTTACTTGCCTCTCCTAATGGCTTGGTTCATGTACCTTAAAACAGATAAAATGGTTTTATGCACAAACATATATCCTTCATGTTGTTTGAATATCCAGTAATTTACATTTTATTTCTATTAAGGGGTAAGACCACCTGGTTAATTATTAGGAAAATATATGTCAGCTCTTCTTCCAAATCACATAATAGCCTTTTATTTAACATAGGTGGGCATAAACAACTCTTCACAAATTATAATCAATGACAATAAAATACTACAAAATCAGAGGTAGTTTCATAATCATTTGATCAATTCTCAAAATGAACATTTTTGCTACTTAGCGTGTCACCATGATATCAATATTGCAAGAGCAAAAACAAAACTTTACAATTTTTTTGCCGCATATGCCCAATTTACAATATCCAGCCACTCTGCAATTTCAACTAGAATGACATCACTGGGTACAACAACTACAATAACAAGTTGGAGGCTTGTCCAAACTGACACCATATTTCACATCTTGCCTCTTTTATGGAGGAAAAGTATGTTGAAATTGGTCTATCAAAACTGAATACTACCTGAATTAGTGGGTACATATTCTAGATGCAATAGTTTTCTGAAATTTCCAAATTGTCTTACATCTCAATATAACTCCTGCATAGATCATTACTAGTGACCTGGAAGAGCTTAATAGAACTTTTTCATTCATATTTAAAAGCTCATAGTTGCCATTATATGTTTATACTATTATTGCCTTGGACATTGAAGGTTACTATCTGAAGTAGAACTTCTAAAGTTCAATTCATATAACTTCAGATTATAGAGAAAGAGACAGAAAGCTCAAAAGAATTTCCATACTACACCTGTCAGGAGCTGCTAAGCTTTATACATCCACTCACCCAGTCACAACCCAAAATACTATTTCAAAGTGAACCCCTCCTTGCAGAGGAGCTCCTTTTTTATATGTCATTAATGTCTATTATAAACTTTAACCTTTGGTTTTGTAAATAGGTTTTGAATCCCGTCCAGTCCGTCATATTTTTTTTGTTGGAAAGTTTTTGAGTTAGGGAGTCTATCTGAATCATATTGAAGATTTTGAATGTCCATTCCTCGCGGTCTGGGATCGAATTCATCTTCCAGTGTCTTGCAAGTACTATGCGGGCGCAGGCACTTATAATAAAGAAGATTTTATCTTGGTTTTTATTAAGAGACGGGTTTGATATGCCCAGCAGATAGTATTGGGGCTCTTTTGAATTTTTGTTTTAATATTTTTTGTGTTTCCTTGTGTATATTCTTCCAGTATTTAGTTACCTTTTTACATTTCCACCATTGATGGAAGTATGTTCCTATTTCCCTGTTACATTTCCAGCATCTATCTGATGTGTTTTTATTGAATTTTGCCAATTTCGCTGGGTAGAGAGGCCATCGGAATTGCATTTTAAGCCAATTTCCCCTTATTTCTATTGTAGTGGTACATTTTAATTTTTCCCGCCAAATTGCTATGAGTAATGGACCGTATAGAAGAAAACTAAGTGGAATAACATGACACTCTTCTGAGAAGTCTTTATGTACCCCGTCCCTAACCCCCTACCCCCCCCCCTCCCGACACCTCCCCACCCGCCCCGTTGGCCTACCCCCCAAGCACTGTATATATGAAAAACGCAATAAAAACTATTATACAACAACCCAAAATACTATTTATAAGATACAAGTTGTATCATACAACTGTATTATATGCAAGGCGGACAGAGAGCAGGAACAGGGGAATGGTATAAACAGAGCTGAATCAAGCCTAAAAAAACTAACAACCCTCGTTTATGGCTTTGAGTTAGTGCTGCAATTCAACTGCCTGGTATTAGAAGGTGCAATTCCCTGTGTTTGGATTTTAAAAACCTAGATTTCTTAATAAATCTATATAAATAAAAATGTAATGTTCGTTTGTCAGCCAGTCAGTCAGTAGCCTTTATTTCGGTCAACAAACCATCGGCTAAGTCAGGTGAAAATAGAACAATAGAATACAACATTTAAGAAATTAATAACATCGCATTTGGGTTATGATTAATAAGAACAATGTTCGTTTGTGGGATTAACATAACTCAAAAACCACTAGATGAATTAACACAAAATTTGGGCACAATACATCTATCAGGCCAACAAGTGACCATCACTCATAAAAACACTGAAAAACGCAGCGGAAGGGACTTAAAAAGCCAAAAAATTAAAATTACATTACAATGCATGTTCAAAACCACACGTATATACACAAACACATGTATATACATATATACACAAATACATACACACACAAAACACATATACACAGACTGGGCCACAGCAAAGCGTGGCAGGGGATGGCTAGTAAATATCAGAACTTTATTTCTAGACTGCTCTCCCTCCCTGAAGGACTCAGGGCCGTTTAGACACACAAAAAGGCAAGCATTCAATGTCTCAGGTGAATACAAATGTATCAAAATAATACACAATAAAGCAAAAGTAATAACTGTAGCAACCCAGTTCCCTTTCGTGCCTGGTGGGCAGGGGGCAGCCCCGGGGGTCCCACTTGCATTAGGGCCAATTGCAGCCGATGAGGACGTGGAGGAAGGGGATGATGAGGTAGCGGGGCCTTCCTCTCCTACAGAAAGCTTAGCATAGGATGATGGCTGGCCGGATGGTTTTGATAGCTGGGAAAGTCAGGCCAACACTGAAAGTGCTGATTCAGATAATCTGTATGAGAAACCAGGTGGTTTCGGGTCGCAGGAAAGGGTCAGGGAGATAGCGGAGGATGAGTCCATGGAAGCTGAAAGGGAGTCTGGCTCTCATGAAGATAGCGACCCAGGTGCTGGGAGGCAAGGACAGGGCTTTGATAGGAGACAGAGCATCGAGTCCAGCAGGAGGGAATGGCACTGGAGCCTAGAGCGCCAGAGGAGCGCTAGATCCCGTAGCACAGATTGGCGCCGTAGCCTAGAGCGTCGGGGGTCTCACCAGGGGAATTAAGTATAGGATCCGTGGGAACGGATTCTCAGTAGCTCGGCCACTTCTGATCTGAAGGGAGTGAAGCGAGCGAAGATCCACGGAGCCAGGTTGTCGGCTCGTGCCTTGCCAAGAAGTTTCTTGGGCCTTGATTCCTTAAACTTTGCCTTGTTTGATTTGCCACGGACCAAGTCTGTTTCGATCCGCATTGCTTTTGCGGAACTTTTGCCAATCTTTTTGCCTTTGGAATTACCTAAGAACTCTTTAACATTTTGATTGCAATTTTGATACTTTTTATGGACAATTATCCTTTTCACCTGTTTGTTATTATCCAATAAATAGTTAGCTGATTACCGTCTCTGTGTGTGTGTGATTAAGGGGCTGGGCCGAGACCCTGCATCGTGACAATAACATTGAGATTACAATGAAGAATTAAGCATTACGATGAAAAACAAAACAAAACAACCTAATATCACACAGGTAACTAAAACATAAGTAAACATTACAACAAATAACCGTAAAAGCTATTTAAATAATTGCATTAAAAATGGCTGGTGCCAGTGTTCTTTAGAAATGTAACGTGGCAGCCATATAGTACAAGTGGGACTAGCCAGCATTCCAAGTAGTTAAAGTGTCTTTGTTCTCCTCTCCATTTGCTAAGTGCATAGGTAATTTTTAGAAGTTTCTTAAAGGAGAGGAGGGTGGGGGCCATTTTTACTTCTTTAGAGAGGGAGTTCCAGAGATGGGGACGAACATGGAGAAGACTCCTTCTCTTGTTCTCAGCAAACAAGCTTGTGACGGAGGTGGGACCATGAGGAGGACCACAGTGCATGGGATGGTCTGTATAGGAAGATGCAATTAGACAAATAGCCTGGACCCAGAATTTAGGGCTTTATGGGTAATGACCAACGCTTTGTATTTAGCCTGGAAACGGATCGGCAACCAGTGGAACTGCTGCAGCATGGGAGTCGTCCTCTCACAATATAGCTCTCCAGTTAACAATCTAGCTGCAGATCTCTGGGCTAATTCAAGCTTCCAAACTATACTCAAAAGGCAGCCCCACATAGAGAGCATTACAGTAGTCCAAATGGGATGTGACTACGGCGTGGACTACCATAGCCAAGTCTGGAAACTCAAGATACGGTTGCAGCTGGCCCAGTACCAGTAACAAATACGTAAATAATACCTTAACAGAAATACACTCGCCATCTGTTAACCCTATCCTGATATTTTAAATAGTACTGGCAGACCTCAATCTAGCATGTGCATTTTCCTTTTGAGATAATGCTTTGAAACCTTTTCAAATGAGGGGCCAAGCACCTTCATTTGTCAACGTAATATCACTTTATTGATGTTATCAAGTCTGCTTGAGAAAACAAGATGTGGTTCAAAGAAATAATGTGCATCTGGGTCGCTCTGTCCTTAACTGCACATCTCTATTGCTGCAAACAAACAAAAGCTGAATATGCTTGATGTCTTCTCCCATTAGCAAATGACTGAAAAGACTAAAGGCAAAAGACATTTAACTGAACAGACAGAAACCTGAGTGTACATTAACAAATCACATTTTTCAGGAGTCTGGCTTGGTCATCCTGTCGTGGGGAGGCAACAACCTGGGATGCCAACCAGGAAAAATGCATTTCGCTTTGGGTGTTTCTCACCCCGCAGTTATGTATTGGCAAGAAGAAATGTCTGCACTCAGCCTTATCCCACAGAACAAAGCAATTGAAAATTACAGGAAAAACTGGCTGCTCCCAAACAATTTGCCAATTTCAAGCATCATTGTGGATGACAGAAACTGAGCAGGGCTCTAGCCTTCCAAGCTGCTGGTGCAGTAACCTGAAGAAAGTGGAGAGTCTATTTCGACATTCAGTAATGACATTGTTACTTCTGTTGATGTGACATTTAGCTAAATAGTTTTTTTTTCATTTCAAGATTTCACCCTAGCATCACTTCAGGACAGATTGTCTATGCAGGTGAGATAAATTAAGGTGTCCAAACTTGTTAACTCAGGTCACATAGCTGAAAGACACACACTTTACCTAATCAAGTTCAGGCCTGGGGGACAAAAAGATAGTCCTGAGTATTTGGTTGTTGGGAAATCACCATATTTGAATTCTAATGCTACAGCTCTACTTTCATTGTCAGTTTAAAACGTCTCAGTCCAGTTTACAAGCACTTCATGAGTACTTATTAGTACAAGTCTAGAAGAATAGAAAGATGTCAGAAAAGCCTAATGGAAAAAGAGGTGAAAGGTAGCCACCGTCTGCAGTTTCAATTCCCTATAAAGGGAGGAAGTGTTATACAACATAACATGACTGGAGAAATTTGTCTTTCTTATTTCAGTATTCTAATGGTGAGGCCAACAGTAGACAGCAAGTTAAATTGCAAATGGACGAACCAGAGTTAGTAAAAGTGATTTAAAGATCTGTGTTGTGAGTTTTCTGGGCTGTATGGCCATGTTCCAGAAGCATTCTCTCCTGACATTTTGCCTGCTTCTATGGCAGGCATCCTCAGAGGTTGCGAGGTCTGTTGGCAACTAGGAAAACGGGGTTTATATATCTATAGAATGTCCAGGGTGGGAGAAAGAGCTCTTCTCTGTTTGAGGTAGGTGTGAATGTTGCAATTGGACACCTTGATTAGCATTTAAAGGTCTAGCACCTTCAAGGCCTGGCTACTTACTGCTTGGGTACAACAACAACAAAAAGGCTGATATCAAAAATAGTACAAATGTATATTGTGGAAGTGCTCATAAATCGCTAATTCCTATACATCATAATACATAATACACAATAAAAGGGAGTCGTATTCAACATACATTATCCAATGGTTAACAATTCCGGTCAATTGATGATCATAAAGGTAAAGTTTGTATAAAGTGAAGACCTATAGTAGTCCAATAGTCCGGATTAGAGTCTATCTTGTATGGGTAACGAATCCTCATCCCAGAAGTTAACTTGTGCAGTATGAAAACAGCAATATCAATTTATGAGAAATTCCAAAAGAGGCTGAAAATTCCAGCGTAGAAAAGGACAATTGAGTGATCCATATACTCTGTGATAAGGCTCAAAATGCAGGAGGCCGACGAGGTGTAGAATTCACCAGTTCTTATTGGCCCTATGTTAGTTTCTCGCTCCCGGGCAGAGCTTTCTCAAGACCTCGTTATCAAGCATACCGGAGTCCTTTCAACATGGAATTTTAACGGCGCCAATTTTGCATTTCATGGAAAAATTGAAATTAGTTAGTCTTAAAGATGCATCCATATTCTCCCATCTTCACCTCCTTTCCATTTTTAAACTGAATTCATATTACTTGTTATGCTTTCTGGCCAGAGGCCCTCTGTTTTGACTGGATTATATTTCAATGTGTTTGTTTTCACCTTGCCCTTTTACCAACATCAGACACTGATTCAGAACCAAAGCACTTGCTTGGTTTTAAATAAAAACAAGATTGCCAAAAGATTAAGCCATTTTTTAATATTTTGTATAAACAATGCTGCACACAATATGTGAATAACGCATGAGAAAATATTAGAACATCAAATCTGTTTCATCATAAATCTCTGCAGATGTATACAGTCACCACAAAACCTCTCTGTGTCTCCGCAATATATTTTCCACATGATTTGCTTGAAACCGTTTGTCAAGGTGTATTTTCCACTTTGCATACCTCCATTGCAGCAAATTACTGTATGCAACAGTTCATGTAACAATAACCTAAAAGGTCTTATAAGTAATGAGACAGTTTTTAGACCCTGTGGTAAAGGAATTTTAAAAGTAATGAGAGTATTTCATGCCTTGTTGGTGGAGGAATCTGATCCTCCGACTGTATTTAGAGATGGGAATGCTCAAGATGTTACAAGGAATCATACGGTAAAGCATGACATGATTGTTCCATCATGTGCAGATGGAAGGAAAAGGCATACATAGTATCTACATTTTTACTGATCAGTCTGAAGTCTGAACCTCAGAGCTGGAGCTAAAAGTAAAAAAAAAGTGCTTTGAGCCAGTCCTATAGCCCCAATATCACTGCTCTTATCATATGAATTAAGATGTCCAACCTTCTTCCAATCTGTGGTTATCTGCTCATCATGCTGCAGACAGTAAATGAGACATGAAATCACGATTAGAAACACAATGGAATAGCATCACATATATATATATTGTGGAGATAAGTGTCCTAGATAATACTGACTCCATTAAGGGAAAAATAAGAACTTGGCATATCCACGTTGGTCCGCTCAGTGGCACCCTCTAATGCCTCTTACCACAAGAGGGCAATGAAAGCAATTGGGCACACATTGCTTAATAATATGGGCCTTTCTTGTTGGGTACAGTTGTCTTTTAGTCTCAATATGTATAATCTTAGTGCTTTTCAGGGATAGACTTTTGGACAGTAGATCTTTTGCAAAGAGTGTTTCACAGTAGCTTCAAAAAACATTGTCAGCACTTATAAGCAATAATTTTTATTAAAGGATCAATACTGTAAAGCATAATTTACCGTTTGCTTCATCTAAGCCTTTTGGGCAATTAGGGCTGGATTGGCATAGGGCTTGCATTGATTCATGACTTAGCACAATGGTAACGTCATCTCCTTAAAGGATGGTTTATAATGGTGTTTATGTTCTTGGATTTCAAATGTGCTTCCCCATGCACGGCATTGAACCATTCTGACCCTAGACTGAAAATTAAAGTTGCAGGAGTTATTTTAAAAATCTCTGAAGAGATGAGTAATCATAGTGAGATCTACAGAACTGCCTCTGCAAAACATTATTACGGTATACAGTATACACAACTGGAATCAGAGTGTTTGCAGAGTTTTGAAAATGTAACTACTGCAGAAAAGACAGACAACTTCATATTAAACAGTAACAACGGTTTTGACAGTGAGTTGGCTCTCTGTTATTACTGGGTTTGGACTTAACATGTTTATTGTTATTTTCTGTTTTAAATTCATAATAGCAATTAATGATCATAATTATGGCTAGTAATAGCAGCAATCTCCAAAGGACGGAGACTGGAGCCCGGAAATCAGAAGATGTTTAGTTCTTGAGAGGAGAGCAATGGCCAATCTCATGAAATAGTGAAGAGTAGAGACATCACACTGGCAACGAAGATCCACATCATTAATGCAATGGTATTCCCTGTAGTAACCTATCAGTGTGAGAGCTGTACCATAAGGAAGGCTGAGCAAAGGAAGATAGACGCTTGAACTTTGGTGTTGGAGAAAAATTCTGAGAGTGCCTTGGACCGCGAGAAGATCCAACCAGTCCATACTTCAGGAAGTAAAGCCTGACTGCTCACGGGAGGGAAGGATATTAGAGGCAAAGATGAAGTCCTTTGGCCACATCATGGGAAGACAGGAATGTTTGGAGAAGATAATGATGCTGGGGAAAATGGAAGGAAAAAGGAAGAGGGGCCGACCAAGGGCAAGATGGATGGATGGTATCCTTGAAGTGATTGACTTGACCTTGAAGGAGCTGGTGGTGATGATGGCCGACAAGGAGCTCTGGTGTGGGCTGGTCCAGGAGGTCACATAGAGTTGGATGAGACTTACAGAATAAACAACAATAGTAACAATAAGTTGACCTACATACAAAAATGAGTAAGAGATGTTAACAGTATGAACAAGAACAGAAATTCAGTCTGGAAAAAAGTTCATGGAGAGTTCATGAAACTGAATGGAACACATTTTAGAAGGAATATGTAAAAGCAATAGTAGGGGAATGGATAATTTTACTAATGGGTAGAAAACTGGTTCAAGTAGCTCATTAGCTGTACACATCTATTTGAAAGAGACACTTCAGCTTTTGAGGCAAAATGACTACAAGGATTTTTGAGTTGAGCAAAAACACAAATTGCTTTCTGAAAAAAAGTCTGATTTGGGATGAGAGCTACTGCCCACCATTACATATGATCAAAGAACCTTGTAACATTTGTTTACTGATGGTCAAATAGAGAGAAATCTGATTTTTTTTTCACAGATAAAGAAAGAGTTGTAACTAATAGAAAGCAATGCAAAACACAAAGAAAAACCTGGTTGTGATGCTGTAACTAAGAATAAAAACTCAAGTGTCACATTTGCATTCATTTGTAAAATGAGAGAAAATATACAATACTATTTTAAAAGGTGAAAGAAATGAACATTTCAGTTTATTTTGGGAAAGTTGAGTATATCAAAACCACAATAGCAGCACACTGACAAATTCATAAGGTATATTTTCAGATAGACACAAATAGATTTTTAAAAAAAAATTAAGATAATGGAAATTAGAATGTTGTTTCAAGAGGTAATTCCACAGGGTCATTAAATTCCACGATGTCAAATATCACCATATGTTAATAAATGTGCTAGGTTCAGTATAGAGAAAGAAAAGCTGATATTCTCCCAGGTCAAAACTGCATTTGTAGAGAGGAATCTTGGTGGCTAAATGGCAAGAGCATGCATTATTCAATCAATTAAAAAGATCCAGATATTCATTAATGAATGACCTCTGCATGTGACTTTTTTAAAACTGTGCTAATCAGAAAAACTAGAACAAACCCCATAGCCCTATAAGGTGAATCTTATTTTATGTCCTGAATTCTCCCATAAGGTACCTAAACAGTATCTCTCATTAAATATCTCAAAAGCAATCTAAACGTGTATTATTTCTCAAATGCATGCCTTGTTTTGTGTGGGAAAATTTAATAACAAAAAAGATAACACATTTATCTTTGAATGGCAAACCAAATGGGATCACACTCTCTGCTCTCCTACAACAAGCATCATCTGATGTCTTGTTCCATGCTCCACTTCCATCAAAGATTTAGCTGTGATTTGGAGAGCATTCCAGATACAGTTCCTGGTTGTAGAGTTTGATTCTCTAGAACAGGGCTGTCCAACTGCAGGTGTTTTGGACTTCAACTCCCAGAAATCCTAGCCAGTTTACCAGCTGTTAGGATTTCTGGGATTTGAAGTCCAAAACACCTGCAGGGCTGGCAGTTGGACAGCCCTGCTCTAGAACAAGCACGGGCAAAGCACAGTCTGTTGCATGTGGCTTCCTGAGGCTGTTTTGTGGCCCACAAATTTCCTTAGGATCAAGACTTTTGATCCAAAATGTTCAACAATTATCTAGAGGGCACTTTCTTCACAATTTTCTGGACCACCATCACAAGTGAAAATAAATTTGCATTGCCCCTGAAAATGCCCCTGATGCCCTCTAGGAAACAACTAGAAAAGACCCAAAACTTATTCTCATGTCCCTTCGATGGCACTTGGAGGGAAAAAAATCTTTTGTGGCATGAGAAGGTGTAGTGGAGTTGTGTCCCCAAGTATTCCTGAAGGTCTAATGTGTCCCACTAGTCTTTAATAGTTGCCCACTCTTAACAGGAGTACTGGTGTTTGCAGAAAGAGGCTTACTCATGAGTCAAGTGAGTCAAGTGAAAAGGATCACTTGCAACTCAAGAGAATCAAGCAAATAATTAAAATAATTACCTACAGACTCTGAGACATTTGAGGGATTCTCTGGGATAGATGGGAGTCAGAGTACAGAGGACATTTCTACTGAAATGGATTGGACTCAAGTAAGAGAAATTCAGAGGGCTTGTGAGGAGCCCACAAGTTCAGACACCTGGGTAGGATTCACTGATGATTAGGATTTGTCACGCCACAGGCCCCGTTAGCCCCACAAGCCCTTGCTTTTCATGAGCAAAGCTACAACCATGTTGGCTCTAAAAATTCTTGCAAACAGGCCTGTCACCCTTCGAGAGGGGCCAGCTCAGCCTGCTTGCCGTTCCGTGAAGCTCAGCTCCAAGAATGTGGCATGAGCTGGTCAAGGTTACTCAAGCCGGCCTGGTGATAAGGGAGAAGGCCCAGGTGAAATCAGCTCGCCTCCCTTTGCATCTGGAGAGCCTAACGAGGGTTTACATTCTCAAGTAGCTGAGGTAGCTTATACAACAGCTGCCATCCATCATGCTGAATTGACACTCGACACACCTAGATCAAAGAGTCTAAACAGTATAACTGTGAGGAGATCCCCTATAACGGATCTCGTGCCAACACCGCTTTGGGATGATGTTCCTGTGAGAGGCCACTGGGCCTTCAGAAAGACTTGCCAGTCAGCTTTGGCTGCCTTGATTTCTGCCCGCTTGGGTGAAGCTTACTTTCCTTGCTAAGGTTCCTGTCTGTTCCTGAAAGGTTTTTCATTGCCTTTGCCGGCTGCTTTCTAAGAGCCTTCCTTGTATTTATAATCCGGCTTTGTTCCTGATTGCAACCGGCTTGACTCCTGGTTTACCATGGGACTATTTACTCAACGCTTGTTCCTGAGATTTGCTGCTATTGGAAGTAATAGTATTGCTTCCAACTTCTTTCCTATAAACTATATTCTAAATAAACTTGTTGTACCTCAGCTGATTGTGTGGTTTATCAAGGGGAGGTCTTGAGCCAGGGCAAGGTGACAGGATTGACCTCAGAGTCCCCAGATAATGTGGGGATGTCCTAAGTCTTAGCCACAGGTGGAAATCTTGGAGGGTCAGTCAAAGGCAGCAGCTGCTGGGAGAGTAACACCTGAGGATGATGATAGGGCGTCGACCTCATCAAGTGGATGTGACTTGTAGTGAGCTTAAGGTGGGCATTTTGGGACTAACCTCTGTGGCTAGCAAGGAGTTGCTTGGGATCTAGGACTCTTGCATCTTGTATCCTGTCATCTTGCATCTTGAAAGTCTTGTTTCCAGACTGATTCTGCTTCCTGTGGTGTGGTTTGAACTCCACTGGATTGCTCCCCAGTTGGACCGTGGGTTGTGTCTTGGCTACGTCTATCTCCTCTCCTTGACCTTGGCCTGGCTCCTGGATTGCGTCTCTCTAGGCCCCTTTGGATACCTTCTGGACAACCCTTGATGACTTCAATGCTGATGGCCATGGATTGATTCTGATGACGACATCTCCTCTGCTGCCCTCAGCGTGCCTTTCTCTGTTTTTGCTGATTTTGCTAAAGAGTTTTGGCGTTTGAAGGCTTCCTTTGTTAGCGTTTTCACTGACCATTAAGTGCTTTTGTTTTGCAAATACTTATCTCCAGAGACTCTGTGAATAATAAAACAAACTATTTACACTTCAATTGGGTTTGGCTCTATGAACTGGCATCTGCTGCAACACCTAGTTTATCCCATAAAATGGCAGTTAATTCTGTGTGTCTGCACTGAGAGTGACTTAATAACCTAATTGTAACCAGTTCAGAAATAATAATAATAACAACAACAAATCAACAACAGTTTTATTTCTACCCGCCACTCCTTATGGCTCGAGGGGGTAAGAGAAAGTAAAACATATAAACATTGTGAAAAACCACAAATGATGTGTAGAGTGGATGGAGCAAGCACCTATTTCCATACCCCAGGCCAAAATCCATTTTATATATATATATATATATATATATATATATATATATATATATATATCCTCAAATAGAGGACGTATCAGATATTAAACTGATTAGAACAGATATCTGAAAAAATTAGCTCCCCTCAGAAGATAGAATTTAGTATCTCTGCATTCAGAGCTCTTGTTCTAATCAAATATAGGTATGCAAGGAAACATTTAATTCCATAGTTCAATGAGAAAGATACCTTGACCCAATTATCAAAGCTTTGCGGAAGAAATTTGTCTTTTTTAAAGATTGTGTTTTATCTAGAGATCCC
>JARBWK010001183.1:0-20707 GCA_030556195.1 Anolis apletophallus | reverse complement strand
TCTCTCGGGTCACCGGCGTTCGTTTGGGGGCAAGTCAGGCGGCGGCTCAGTGCAAAAACGGTCAAAAAGAAGCGGGTCGCCCCTACTCAGCCCTCCTGAATTGCCTCACCTTACTAGCGGAGAGCGGCTGTCAACAACGGAGATCACGTTCGTTTTCCTCAACACAGACCCGTCTAGATACCTTTTACATCACGTCGAGGGTCACCAAAATGAAGCAGAACCGGGAGTTCTAGAACTCCAAGTACCAAGTTAACCTTACCAAAGCTGCTGAACGTGCGGATACTAGGATGAGGAGAACACGTGACAACTGTGAAGTAGGTGAAAAACAAAAAGGTTTATTTACTGGCACCAGCTGGTGGGTATTTGCCAGCAGAACACAGCTGCTGGTAGGGGCAAAAGACCCCATCACATTTCATACAAAGACATTTATACTCGTAATGGAGTCCATCCAGTTAAACCACCCCTTCTTCACGGTTAAAACAATCATAATTGGCTGGTGCTTACTGTTGTTACATGGCATTTCAGTCAGCCAATAAACACTGCACAATGCATTTACATCATGTCTCGGTCATCACTAAAAATGAGAACAATAGCCATCTATAAAGTATTCCTCTCTCACAGTGCAAGCTATCAATGTTGAGCCTCTCTGTTCTTTTACTTGCAACATTAGTTCCGGGCTTCCTGCCAGCAGTGAAGAAGGTCGGACTTTTTGCCATGCGCAATGGTGTTTTCCATTTACATTAAGAATCCCATTAACTTTCATAGCTCAAGCTGCACTGTTTTCCCACTCATCTAGCCTATATGGTTTAAATTGGCACAGAGTGTATTAAAATGCATTTAATCAGGGTGTTAGTCTTCCCTAACATGTGTCTGTCTGATTCCAGACACCAAAACCCTCTTTTTCAGAGTTGACGCGCAAGTAGCATCACTCTCTGACTGTACTTTTTATGCTCAGAAAAGTACCAAACCTGCTTCATAACTTTGTATTGAATTGTATTTAACAATAACTGGCAAAACATGGAAAAACAACAGCCATCACAGCTACCTTTCTAAACATCCTTTCCTCACAGATATTCAATCCCAACTGTCACTTTGTAACAGAAATTCCTCAAGGTTCCATTTAGCAGTCTTGAGACAGCGCCATCTGGTGTCAAACATGTCACACTGCAGGTCATCTCAAACTGCGAAAATATATCTTGTGCTGACTCATGAATTGCTATTCAAAATGCAATAATCTGACACGCCTCTTGTCCAGGAGTCCGACAGTCAGGCCCAGATTACCCATAAGACGAGGCTAGGCCGTGGCCTAGGGGCGCAGGCCGACGGGGGGCGCAGATCACGGACCTCGTCCCGTCCCCTAATGTTTAAACAAATAAAAATGCTGGCCACACGCAGCGGCGGCTACTTCCGGCCGCCGCGAGACTGAAAGTAGGTAGGTAGGTAGGGGGAAGGAGGGCGCCCCCTGACCCTGCTCCTCTCCCTTTCCAAGCCAGGGAAGGAGGGCTGGGCTGGCCATGCACAGCGGCACCCACTTTCGGGCTTCTGGCCACCTCACGACTGAAACCTTCTTGGTGGGCGCCGCTGCGCGTGGCCAGCCCTCCTTCCCTGGTTTGGAAAGGGAGAGGAGCGGGGTCAGGGGGCACCCTCCTTCCCCCTACCTACCTACCTACCTACTTTCAGACTGAAAGTAGGTAGGTAGGGGGGGAAGGAGGGTGCCCCCTGACCCCGCTCCTCTCCCTTTCCAAGCCAGGCTGCGCAGAGGGGGACTTGGAACCTCTGGGCTCACCGGGACTGGCAGGCGACACCCCCTTTCTTCCCTCCCATGACGGAAGAAAACCCACCCCCATGGAGATATCAGACAACAGCTACTTTGCAAAGAAAGTGCTTGGATTGCTATGGTCAGAAGTGAGACCCCTAGTGGCCTCAATGAGCCTCTCAGTATTTCCAATCTATTGACTTAATCCCTTAATTTCCCTTACCACAATCAGCTGCTCTAAGGGTACTTATACCCCGCCCTCTAATTCCTCCCCACCGTATGGCGGTCACCCTTACTATTGATGCAACTAGATGACTACAGACAGGTATGTTGCCTACCCTGCCTTTGCTTCCACCCTTCTCCCTGTGACTGGATATATTCTGAGATAGATTTTGTTCAATTTTAATTTCAGATTTGTTGAAACTTTATTGAAGCCACAGATATATCTGTGTTTACTCTCGCCCTGAAAATGGACCCATTGAGGTCCGAAATGGGTGCAGCGCAGCGGTAAATCCCCGTAGGCGTTTGCTTCATTCCACCTTTGGCATCCCTTTCCACTCTCACCTGGGGCAGGGGCTCAAGAAATAAGCCTGCAGTTGATTTCCAGCGTTATTACCTCCTTTTCGCCACTCTACCGGCTATATAGCCAAATATTTCCTTTACATTACAGTGCAACTGCATGTGGGCGCCTTTTGCGGCTTTTTTTCTTCCCCACCAACCCCTTCTTCCGAGTGAGTGATTACCGGCTTCAGCGGCTCCTTAGATCACACGGAGGCTTCATTCAGCCAATCAGCTCACCTGCATGGGATATTCATCCTACAATATTCATTATATTGATTTGGGGCTTCTCCCTGCCATTAACTTTATTTTGAATTGGAGCGCTATCAGCGCAACGTCATTGACTGGCGACCTCTTCAATCTATGACGCAATTCTGGGGCGACTAGATTACGTGTCGCACACCAGTGACGCTACAGCTCATTTAGCTAACGTGCCCTATACATAAGAACATAAGAACATAAGAAGAGCCATGCTGAATGGGACCTCAGCCCATCTAGTCCCGCATTCTGTGTCACACAGTGGCCCACCAGTTGTACACGGGGATCTCGAGCAGAAGGGAGGGCAAAACCCTGACCTGCTCCCGACCCCCACAACCAGTACCCAGGGAAATCCTGCCTACCTCAACCAACTCCGAGGTGGCACTTGGATGTCCTTTTCAGTAACTACCGATACACTTGGTATCCATGAATCTGTCTAATCTGTCTATACACTTCCCATCGGGTGAACCGAGCCTAACAAGGCATTAGAATACAGACCTTTCGGCTTCCTCCGTTGCCATTCTCCACCTGAGATATTGAGTATTGGTCTTTACTATTATTTGAATGTATTATGCCTTATTGATTGTTTATGCCTATATTTGTCAGATTTACTCTTCCAGCGTACGCTGGGGCCTTGTACTTATGTATATTTGCCGGTGCATTCAGCACACAGATGAGATGATGTTATGACTGCCATTCATGTACTGTAATTTCCCACTTGGAATGTATTGTATTTCATTGTATTTTGCATTGTATTTCTAACATTGATGTGTACTATATACATAGACTGATATACTGCCTTATGACTAGCATGGGGATGTCCTTTTAATATTTTGATACATATTGCATTACATCGATATATTGCTACTTTTGCTTGTGGCATCTGTTTATTCAGAGGGATATTCTCCTCAGTGTGTTTGCTTGGAAGGAGGGTGCCCCCTGACCCCGCTCCTCTCCCTTTCCAAGCCAGGCTGCGCAGAGGGGGACTTGGAACCTCTGGGCTCACCGGGACTGGCAGGCGACACCCCCTTTCTTCTCTCCCATGGCGGGCTCAAGGCTTCCCGCCACTGCTGAGGTGTTCGGCGCCCTTCCTTGAGTCAGCGCTCCTCCTGCTTTGGGGGCCGAAGACAAACCCGTTCGTTCGGGGTTTGGTTGGTTTATTTCTCTCTGTTGGCTGCCCTGTAAAGGGGCAAACGGAAGCCGGAGGCCTGGCAAGAGCCGTCTCTGTTTATAGTAGGCATGGGCAAACGTTGGCCCTCTTGGTGTCTTGGACTTCAGCTCCCACAGTTCCTGACAGCCGGTGTGCCTGGGGTAGATGCAAACTCTATAATAGTACATAAGAATGTAATGGAACTGATTTATATACCGGCCTATCTCCCACTAGGGGACTCAGGGCGGTTTCCACATAGACAACTTACACAAAAACTACAAAGTAAGTCCAAACATAGGCATAAAATTATGACTACACATATAGATTAATTAAAAGACCAAACTCTATTCCTTTGTATGGCAAGGAGACTGTAATATTATAGCTTACTTTCAAAGTATTATGTATACTAATAGTATTATACTAATAGTATATACTAATAGTATTATATACTGGTAGTGTATTATATATGTTGTGGTATAGTAATATAGTACAATATAATAATAATATATAATAAAATAAGTATATATTAGCTATTACATGACATTTTTACTAATAACATTGCAGTATAGTACAATATAGTAATATATAATACTAATACTTTGCTATCCTAATATAATATATATGCATATAATATTGATAATATAATGTGTTGCCATATAATACTACCAATAATACAACTAATAATACAATATAATATATAATAATAATAATATTGTGATATAGTGATACTATGGGCCCTCCAGTTGCGAAGTGGGTTAAGCCGCTGATCTGCTGAACTTGCTGACCGAAAGGTTAACGGTTTGAATCCGAGGAGCGGGGTGAGCTCCCGCAGGTAGCCCCAGCTTCTGCCGACCTAGCAGTTCGAAAACATGCAGATGTGAGTAGATCAATAGGTACCGCTCAGCGGGAAGGTGACCGCGCTTCATGCAGTCATGCTGGCCACATAACCTTGGAGGTGTCTACGAACAACGTCAGCTCTTTGGCTTAGAAATGGAGATGAGTACCACCTACGCCAGAGTTGGGCACGACTAGACTTAATGTCAAGGGGAAATATGCCGTCACACCAGGTCTGTTTAAAACTAAAACGGGCAGATGTGTTGTCCTTTCTACCTGGTGGACTGCAGAGGGCTTGGTGAAAAGGGTAGGTGGTCTGGCAACCCAAAAAACACTCCAAATTAAAGTTGAAAATCAAACAGTTTATTCAGTAACAAAGTCTTTGCGGGACTTGGCACAGAGCTTAATGGTTGCAAAAAACCAGACTGGAAATGCCTTGGGTTGTTACTCAAAAGATTCCTACTGCTTCCCTTTGGATGGCAGGAAACCCGATATTTCCCACCCTGGTCCTAGGTGTTTGGTTGAAGGAACCACTCCTTCTCCCCGCTAAACCTAAGACCAGTCCAAAGGTGACCTAAAGCTGGGCTGGTAACCAGATGTCTATCCTATACAGCATGCAAAGCCAGTCTCTGCAAGGTACCATAAACCTATCTGGCTCAGCAGTCCCCGAGCTATGGTTCAAGCAAATATCAATCAGCACTCAGCAAGCAGGTCAGCATGCAGGTTAGCACGCAGAACTTACTGTGACCATTTCGGAGCCAATCCAGGCTGGCCAAAAACACATCTGAATTCCTTCCCTATCTGAAAGGAACTGCAGCACTTTTCAAAATGGAGGCCAATCCCCAGGAAGAAAAAGGGGTGGATACCAACTAAAAAGATACATTTGCAGAGCTTTAGGCGGCAAATTCTGCTCCAGGCTGCAACCCTGCTAATAATTAACAGGCAGGGTGCCAGTGTGCCTGGAACAGTCCCAGGAAAAAATGCAAAAGGAAAAATGCTGCCTTTTAAAACAAAACTATGGGGCAATGCATATGAAATGTCTGGAGGACGGAACAGGAAACCTTTACCTTTTTATAGTAATACTAATATGTTAAATATAATTACTACTGATAATATATAATGATATATAATGATATTCTGCTTTATTATTGTACTAGCTTGGGGACCCGGTGGTGCCCGGGTTATTTGAGAAACGTATTAGTTGGTCTTTAGCAGTTATTCATGTGGATTGCAGTGGTGTCAGGAAATTAGTGAATGCACTGCGAGTCCCATCATCCATGGTCCACTCCAAACTGCACCAGGATGTAGAGTGGGTCATGAGGGCTCTGTGTGGCAAGTTTGGCCTTGATCCATCATTATTGGGAGTTGCAGTGGTATCATGAAATTACTGAATGTACTGCAAGTCCCATCATCTGTGGTACACCCTCCTCCAAACTGCAGCAGGATGTAGAAAGGGTCATGGGGTCTCTGTGTGCCAAGGTTGGTCTTCATTGGTGATTGGATGAGGGTTGCATTGTTTTCAGGAAGTGAGTGCAAGTCCCATCATCTATGGTCCATTGTCCTCCAAACTGCAGCAGGATGTAGAGTGGGCCATGGGGGCTCTGTGTGGCAAGTTTGGTCTGTATAAGTCATTGGAGGAGGGTCACAGTGCTCTCAGGAAGTGAGTGAAGGTACTTCAAGTCCCATCATCTGTGGTCTGTCCCACACAAAACTGCACCAGGATGTAAAGTGGGTCATGGGGGCTTTGTGTGGCAAGTTTGGTCTTGATCAGTCAGTGGATGAGGGTTGCAGCGGTCTGGGGAAGTGATTGGAGGTACTTCAAGTCCCATCATCCATGATGTGCCCTCGTCCAAACTGCACCAGGATGTGAAGTGGGTCATGGGGGCTTTGTGTGGCAAGTTTGGTCTTGATTTGTCATTGGTGTGGGCCACAGTACTCTAAGGAAGTGAGTTAAAGAACTTAAAGTCCCATCATCCATGGGAGAGGAAACGTCCTTTGTGAAGAGTGACGAAAGAGTCCAGGTGGTTTCCCGGTTCTCACGTGGCCTGGCCCTTGGTCCTCCGAGGCTGAAGGGAAGGGGCCACCTGCCTAGTGTCCATATTGGGACAGGCCTGAAACATCCATGCCATGAAGTCAGGGAAGGCTGGCCAGGGTTCATACAAAGGTCACCTTGCTTCCTGTTTTGTGCAGACAGGCATAGCAATCCTATGAAATCAATAATGTACACAACGTGGATAGGCGAGGCCCCCCCCCCGTCAGGGTCCGTAGGAGTCGGGGGGGGGCGTCCTGTGTGGAGGCCTCGTCCCAGGGAGGCCTGGGTAACGCATACAGGTTAGGGCTTGAGGGGCAGTCTGGGGGGGGGGGGCTGCTCCTGAGGGGGAAGGAGGGCCTTTCGGGGTCCCCTTGAGTAGGAGTCCCTTGCAGGCATAAGGACTTGGGGGATCCCTTGGCACACTGAGAGAGGTCCAAGGGCATTGGGGGCCATGCAGGGCAGGGGGAGAGGGGTCCCCCTCCCCGGGAGGGAGTCCACGAGGGAAGCGTGGGGTTCCATGAGCCTGAGTCCATCCATACAAAGGAAGGTTCAACCGTAAGGGCGAGGGTCCGATTCCCAAGAGTGATCAGAAGGCAGGCCGACCGAGGCCGGGGTTCTGGGAGGGCACGACAGGGGTCCCGGGCCAGCGGGCACCATAGGAGGCACTTCCCGGGGCAACACACACAGAGAAAGAGGGGGCAAGACTGCCCGAAGCCCCCCAGGCAAGGAAGGGCCGCTCGGAGGGGGCCAGAGGTGAGCCGGAGGGGGGGGGCAGGGGTACACCCAGGCCCGGATGGATCAGCTGATTGTGCCGCCCGAGGCCGGACTTTGGAAGCGCCGCCCCAGCCCCGGGGCCGGGGCTGCTTGTGGGGGGCGGGGCCCTCCTTCCTCCTTACTTGACGACGCCAGAGAGGAGGGGTGTTGACGGCGTTGGCGAAGCTACAGATCCCATGAAGGCTGTGGGAACGGCGGCGTTGGCTTGGGTGGTTTTGGGACGAGAGTGAGAAGAGCCGAGGAGGAGGAGCGGCGGCGGCAGCCGGAGCCCTGTGCGAGCCTTGTCCTCCTCCGCCTGCTCTGCCGCTGCCGCTTCTTCTTCTGCCGCTGCTGGGGCTCCTGCTGCTACCACCGCCGCTGCCCAGGAGCAGCCGTGCCAGAGAGAAGGAGCGCCAGAGAGGAGGAGCGGCGAGGCTTCTCCCCACCCCCTCCTCCTTGGTGTGGCTTCACCATGCCAGGGAGGAGGGGTGGCGAGGCTCTCGCCGCCTCCTCCTCCCTGGCAAGGAGGGGGCGGCGGGAAGCCGTGTCTAGGGCCTATGGCGCTCCGCGGGCAGGTGCAGGAGCGCCAGGACATCAATTTTTTTAAAAAAAACATTTTTTTTAATTTTGGGGGTCCGGATCCGCTGGCCTCCCAAGGCTGCCGCCCAAGGCCATGGCCTCGGGTGGCCTTGTCAGTAATCCGGGCCTGGGTCCGCCCAGCAAGAAGCGGGAGAGCTGTTGGCCCCTTTGCAAAGTAACCAAGGCCGAGGAACTCTGATGAAGTGGTGTCCTTGGCAGAACTAGGCATTCCCTGGCTGCTGCTATAAACTCAGAAACACTACTGTGAACCTAAACTGAAAATCTATAACAGAATCGACAATACCGAACCGCATGGGAGTGGTATGCAAGTGCGTATAACCACCATAAGACCACTGATGTGCTCAGTCCCCCACGCCACTGGGTCTAGAGCCAGAGAGCGCAGGGGGCGCCAAAGCGCGTCCAACAAGGCGATGCCCCGATGGGACAGGATCCCCAACAGTGTATCCAATAATGATCACCCTCCTATGCCCAATGGCATCACATGCACATCAATGATAGAGAAATAAACAAATATATGAATGAACAGGCCTGCCCGACCTGTGAGCTCAAAAGTATACTGGTGATAATAATAAGGCTGTATACCATGCAAAATCAACCCAAACCTCCCTCTACGCCGTCCTGGTGTGGGTATAGGCCTGCTGTCCGTGGCCGTGGGTATGGAAGATGTCCCAAGCTGAGGGGTGGAGGCCGCGGCAGGTGGCCGCGGGGGACTCCGGGCCTCCGCCGCGCCGCCGGCTGGAGGGTGTGCAGTGATGCTGAGCACCGTCCGATGACGTGGGCCGATCCGCTGATGCAGCCGGGATGGAGAAAGTCGAGCCGGCAGTCCGTCCTGTGTGGATGACGTCGACGGCCTACCCGGAAGCGAGGAGAAGCCGGCAGGAATCACCTGGGGGAGGAGCAGTTGGACGCGAGCGGGCAATCCCGATGACGTCGCGCTGTGCCCCCGTGCGTGTATACGTCACGGGGGCAATCCCTGGGAAAGATGAAGGAGGAGGCAGGGGGAGATGGCGCAGCAGGGGGCGGGGGAAGCTCCCAAGCGCCGATGCTGGATCGTCGTCGCCTCTGAGATCAAGGTCGAGCCGGGAGGTCAATGGAAGGAAGGCTGGCAAAATGCACTGTGAGGCAGGGATGCCTGTCCCGCGTTGGGAGGAAACTCCCAACGTGGACGGGCCTGCGGGCGCTCCGTGCGCGCTGGGCCCCCCCCCAGGGAGGCAGTGGGCGGAGCCCGAGAAGGTATCCAATAAGCACCACAACCAAGCAGTGTGTGGAAAAATATCGAAATAAGTTTATTCAGACCCCAGTAAATGCTGCAAGGTCCAAGCAGCGCCAAGTAAGCTGCAAAAGCACCAAAGCACTCAGGCCAGTCATGTTGGAATGGAAGCTCAGCTGTGGCCCTAGACCCAGTGGCGTGGGGGGCTGAGCACATCAGTGGTCTTATGGTGGCTATACACACTTGCATACCACTCCCATGCCGTTCGGTATTGTCGATTCTGTTACAGATTTCCGGTTGAGGTTCACAGTAGTGTTTCTGAGTCTTCTTCACAAGACCAGTCCCACAGTGTGCAGTTAGTGCTGCTGTAAACTGCCTTTTATTGGTCGGGGTGTGTGTGTGTGTGGCCCCTGAGGACACGTTCACTGACCCCCGGGGGGGGTGGGGTGGGGTCATGCATCCCGAAACAAACACACAAACCTATGCCATTGGAAACGCCACGCTGGCTGGTGGGGCGGGCAGGTCTCAAGCGCCGCCGGGCGAGTGGACACCCAATTCGGACACCAGCCCCTTCCCCTCCCCCCCCCCCGGGCCAAGGAGTGACCACCGCCCACGAGGACACAGGAAGCAAGTAACAACAACAACAACAACAACGACAACAATAACAACAATAACAATAACAGTAATAACAATAACAATAACATTAATAACAACAACAACAATAATCATAACAACAACAACAATAATAACGACAATAACAACAACAATAATAACAACAATAATAATAACAGTAATAACAATAACAATAATAACATTAATAATAAGAACAATAATCATCATAATAATAACAACAATAATAACGACCATAATAATAACAACAATGACAATAATAACATTAATAACAACAACAACAACAATAATAACAAATCACAGCAGGTGCACAAAACCACAGAGATGGGCAAGCAGAGAGCTGTAGGCGCACGCAAGGCACAGGCCCGGGCAGGCGGGGCCACAGGAGGGAGGCCTGGCAGGACCTCGGCCAGCCTCCTCCCCCTCCTGCTGGGGCCGAGCGAGAGAGAGAGAGAGAGAGAGAGGCCTGGCCGGGGAAGAGGGCGGGGCCGCGGTGGCCGCCTGGGGGGGAGGAGGAGGAGGGGGCGGGGCCTCCTTACTTCTTCCCTCCCTCTCTCCTTGGGGCCTCCAACTCCCAGGAGCCTCGAGGAAGCCGAGGAAGCCCCGCCTCCCTTTGCTGCGCCTGCCTGCCTGCCCGCCCTCGGGCGCCATGTTTGGGCCGGGCGGAAGCCCAGCGAGAGAGAGGGCCCCTGCTCCCTAGAGCGGCGGGAGAAGGCTCGGGCGACGCGCTTCTCTCTGACCTCACTTCCGGAAGAGAAGGGAGTGCCTTAATAGCGGCGGCGGCGGCAGAGAGAGAGAGAGAGAGAGGCTGCTCGAAGGCGGAAGAAGGTAAAGGCGGCCTGGGCCTGTGCCGGGGCCCGGCTTCCCCTCCCTCCCTCCCTCCCTCCCCGGGGGCGAGGCGCTTCTTCTCCAGGCAGGGAAGGAGGGAGGGGGGCAGGGGCCTGGCCTCTCCCCAAGCGGGGCGCCAGGCGGCGGCGGGCCGAGCGGGCCTGGCCTGCTGGAGGAGGAGAGGCCGGCCTCCCTCCCTCCCTCCCGCCCACCAAACCCTTCCCCACGCCTTTCGTGTTCCTCACAAGAGCCCCGCCTGCCCATTCGGGGTCAACTGCCCAGTTGAGGGAGTTCAGAATGGTCTTCGGTTGGAGGTGAACTATACATCCCAGCAGCAGCAGCAGCAGCTACAACTCCCAGGTGACGAAAGCAAACCCCACCCCCCACCCAACCTTACCAGAATTAGAAATGGGGGCGCACCGAGTATTTGGTCCAGCGATGGGAACCACTGCTGGCCCCTGGGAGGGAGGGAGGGAGGGAGGGAGGGGCCAGGCCTCCCACAGGCACCCTTGGCCCCTGCCCCCCCCCCCCAGCTGGTAAATGTATTTATTTATTTATTGGTCATGTTTCTATCCGGCCCTCTCAGCCCGAAGGCGACTCGGGACGGTTTACACAGGCAGCCCCTGCCCTCAATACAACACAGCAACAAGTCACCCCCCCCCAGAAAAAAACATATAATAACAATTTAACAATTAAAAACATACAATTGCAGCCTCAGCGTCATGTTGAAATCAGTTTCCGTCACATCGTCGCCATTCCTTATATCCAAATAAGCCTTATATTCCATCAGCAAATGCTGCTCAAACAGCCAGGTCTTGACTTTCTTGCGGAACGTCAGGGGGGAGGGGGCCAATCTGATGTCTCTGGGGAGGGCGTTCCAAAGCCGAGGAGCCACCGCCGAAAAGGCCCTGTCTCTCGTCCCCGCCAGGCGCGCCTGCGGAGAAGGCGGGACCGAGAGCAGGGCCTCTCCGGATGATCTTAAGACATCTCGATGGTTCATAGGGAGAGATGCGTTCGGACAGGCCAGTTGGACCCGAACCGTTTAGGGCAGGGGTTCTCAACCTTCCTAATGACGTGACCCCTTAATACAGTTCTTAATGTTGTGGTGACCCCCTATCATAACATTATTTTCCTTGCTACGGCACAACTGTAATTTTGCTACTGTTATGAAAGGTAATCTGATGTATTTTCATTCACTGGACCAAATGTGGCACAAATACCTAATGCACCCAAATTTGAATAATTTGAATAATGATGGGATGGGTTGATTTGGTCATTTGGGAGTTGTAGTTACTGGGATTTGAAGTCCATCCATAATCGAAGAGCATTCTGAACTCCACCAATGATGAAATCGAATCAAGCTTGGCACACAGAACTCCCATGACCAACAGAAATTACTGGAAGGGTTTGGAGTTGTAGTTCTCCTACATCCCGAGAGCACTGTGGCCTCAAAACAGTGGTGGATCTGGACCAAACCTTGCATGAAAATCAACATGCCCAAATGTGAACTCTGGTGGAGGTTGGGGAAAATAGACCTTGACATTTGAAAGTTGTAGTTTCTGGGATTTATAGTTCACCTACAATCAAAGAGCATCCTGAACCCCACCAAAGTTAGGATTGGGCCAAACTTCCCACACAGAACCCCCATGACTAACCGAAAATGCTGTGTTTTCTGATGGTCTTTGGCGACCCCTCTGACACCCTTTTGCGACCCCTCCAGGGGTCCCGACCCCCAGGTTGAAAAACACTGGTTTAGGGCTTTAAAGGCTAAAGCCAGCACTTTGAATTGTGCCCGGGAGCAAACTGGCAGCCAGTGGAACTGGCGCCACAGGGGAGTGGTACGCTCTCTGAATGCCGCTCCTGTTATCAACCTGGCTGCTGTCCCTTGGACTAGTTGCAGCTTCTGAACAGTCTTCAAAGGAGGCCCTGCATGAAGCGCATTACAGTAATCAATACGGGATGTAACCAGAACATAGACCACCATGGCCAAGTCAGACTTCTCAAGGTACAGCCAGAGGGGTTTGGCCGAGTGGGGGGAGGGGGTGGCCAGTGCCTCCTTACAGGACAACAACATTCCAGCCAGCTGAAAGCAAGCTGTGATGAAACCACTGGTGAAGAAACCATCTCTGGGCACCCCTCCCCGAATCCCTCAACTTCCACCCAGCGTCCACTCTCCCCTACTTGGGCAAAGTCACGGGACGTGTGGTGGCCTCGCAACCCCAGGGGTTCTTGCCAGGCACTGGTTATCTGGATCCGGCACAGTCTGGCTCCAGGCCGGGGCATGGTACCGAGACAGCCTTGGTCGCCTTGGTAGATGACCTACGCCGGGAGCAGGACAGCAGGAGTGTGTCCCTGTTGGTTCTGCTGGACCTCTCAGCGGCCTTCAGTACCGTGGACCACGGTATCCTTCTGGGACGCATCCCACTGCCTTCAGACAGAGCACGCAGACTCCCGGTGTGTAGCCCAGATAATTGTATTGGAAATCCACAAAATGAAGTAAGGCAGTGTGGCATTGTCATCTGTGACAAGGATATGATTCACCGTATCCACAGCATTCTTCTGATATAACATAAACTGGGGCGCAATGCTCTAAGGCAGTGTTTCCCAACCAGTGTGCCGTGAGCGACCATCAGGTGTGCCGTGGGTAATTGGAACCTCCAGGAGGCGACGGGGGGGGGGGGGAGTCTAGTGTGTTGAAGTATAAAAACCCTAAGAAACCTACCTCGATAAAGGCACAAAGTTACAACCCCCCCCTCCCCACCTGTTGCCTACTTGGTCTCTCCCTCTCCATGCATTGGGAAGGCCCGCCTCCCTTTCCCCAAGTAGAGACCTCTTGCCTCCCGGGGGGTTCTGTGTGGGAAGTTTGGCCCAGTTCTATCATTGGTGGGGTTCAGAATGCTCTTTGATTGTAGGGGAACTATATATCCCAGCAACTACAACTCCCAAATGTCAAGGTCTATTTCCCCTGAACTCCATCTGCGTTCACATTTCGGCATATTGAGTATTCATGCCAAGTTTGGTCCTGATCCAACATTGTTTGAGTCCAGAGTGCTCTCTGGATATAGGTGAACTACAACTCCCAAACTTAAGGTGAATGCCCACCAAACTCTTATAGCATTTTCTCTTGGTTATGGGAGTTCTGTGTGGGAAGTTTGTGTCTTTCTCCCATTCCTGCCAGGATATCTATGTTGTGTTCATCGAAACAGGCCCAGGTTTCACATTGAGTGTATACATACATTTAAAAACATATTAACTATATGTATGACTGTGCTAGAGTGTAATTTTGGTTGGTGGTGTGCCCCAGGATGTTGGAAATGTAAAAAGTGTGCCGCGGCTCAAAATAGGTTGGGAAACACTGCTCTAAGGACTCAAATAAACTGAAGACGAAAGTGAGGTGTCCCACTGTGGATGATGGGAACACCACCCACCAAGGCCATCGAGGAAAAACAGTGTTCTAGGGTCCCTCTCTCATTTCGACCCCAGCCGGGGTCTATTTATTTATTTATTTATTTATTTATTTATGTGTCACCACTCCCGGGTGGCTCGGGGCGACTTACATGATACATCCGGGCATAAAGCCATAACCGATAAAAACAATAAAAATACACAACAGCCAATGGCATAAATGCGTATAATGCAGTAGGACATGCTGTACAGGGCAAAGTAGGTCCCAATCTCGCCATCAATCAATGCCCAAAGGCCATGATGGTTTTGCACGCCTTCCGGAATGCCACTATGTCCGTGAGGACACGGACTCTGGAAGGCAGTGCGTTCCAGAGGGTAGGGGCGATTACTGAGAAGGCCCTCCGCCTCGTAGCCCTCAGGTGATATGTTTTGATACCAGGCACCTCTAAAAGTTGGCCCACCGTAATGACCTAGCGGGACAGTATGGGATGAGGCGGTCCCTAAGGTACACTGGCCCCAGACCGTTCAAGGCCTTAAAGGTTAGTACCAGCACTTTGAAGGTGATCCGGTGTTCCACTGGCAACCAGTGCAGCTCCTGCAAGATAGGTGTTATGAGGCTGGTCGCCGAAGCGCCAGCCAGGAGTCTAGCTGCTGCATTCTGGACCAGCTTCAGTCTCCGGATCACCGACAAAGGAAGGCCAACGTAGAGAGCATTACAGTAGTCCAGTCTCGAGATGACCGTGGCTTGGACCACTGTGGCTAGGTCGTGGCGGGAGAGGCAGGGCGCCAGCTTCCTTGCCTGGCGAAGATGGAAAAAAGCAACTCGACTGACGGCCGAGACCTGCGTCTCCATCGTCAGTTGAGAGTCCAGAGTGACACCGAGACTTTTAACTGTCGACGACGGACATAATGTCACGCCGTCCAGGGAAGGAAGCTGGGTCTCAACCCCACCCAGACGACCCAGCCACAGGATCTCCGTGTTGGCTGGATTCACCCTCAACCTACTGGCTCGCAGCCATCCAGTATCGGCCTCAAGGCATAGATGGAAATTATCGGGTACGGTTCCGGGCCTGCCCTCCATCCCCAGAACGAGCTGGGTGTCATCAGCGTTTTCAAGGCCTTTCGTCGTTAATAAACAATAGAATGGGTATCTTCCAAGTAAACAATTACATATCCAATTGTAGCAATGGTAATCCAAAGTACAGGGTTCCTGCCTGGAATATAAACATCAACAAACCACCAGGAAAAGTGTAATACCTTAACATATAGACATGCACATAGGCATGAGGCATAAGGATATGCCTAAACAAGCAACTTAAACAACATTCTCAATTAAATACATACCAATTCCATATTGAAAGGTAAGTATCCTCTATATGGGAAATCCCCTGGCTAATGCCAAATTCACACGGCAAATGCCATGAAATGTGTGCTCAAGCAAGTGAAATAGTGTCGGGGGGGGGGGCGGGTTAGCGAGATACAGAAACAGGTGAGGGAATTAACATGAATGACAACAGTAGATCAGAAACTCCTAATTGCTCATTGAGTCCACAGGGAATTTCGCTGCAAAAATCAGGAATCCAGAAGACTTCAGCCCTTCTTAAAGCTGCATGTTGGTCGCTATGTGGTGGGGCATGGACACTCTGGATGCCAAAGAATCGAATCGCATTAGGGCCATGTGCTAGTTGTTTATCGTGTTGGTAGAGGGGGGACTCCTCAGCATGTCGCAGCCCTTCGACCGACCACCTGCTCCCTCAACCCGTGCCCCTCCGCGCTGATTCGAGCTTGCGTGGAGGGGTTACGAGGCCCTCTGTTGAAGATAGTCAACTGCTCCCTTGAGCAAGGAGCTTTTCCAGAGGAGTTAAAAGAGGCGGTGGTCAGTCCATTGCTGAAGAAGCCCGGGTTAGATCCCGCGGCTCCCTCCAATTACCGCCCTGTGTCCAATTTATCGTACCTGGGCAAGGTAATTGAGAGGGCAGCAGTGGACCAGCTGAAGACTTTCTTGGATGATCCTATATTCCTACAGAGAGATACGTTCGGACAGATAGGCTGGGCCGGAACCGTTTAGGGCTGGCTTTAGCCTATAAAGCCCTAAACAGTTCCGGCCCAGTTTACCTGTCCAAACGGATCTCCTTCTGTGAACTGCCAAGGATGTTAGGATCATCCGGGAAGGCCTTGCTCTTGGTCCCACCACCATCGCAGTCGCGTTTGGTGGGGACGAGGGACAGGGCCTTCTCCGTGGTGGCTCCTCAGCTGTGGAACTCCCTCCCCAATGGAGATCGGTCTGCCCTCTCCCTCCAGACCTGTCGTAAAAAAATTCAATACCTGGCTGTGAGATCAAGCATTTGAACAATAGACGGAGCAACTGGGTAGAGAATGTTTTAAGTGACCGCAGTGGATTGACCTGATTTTGAACACGGGAACTATTTTTGAATTGTATTGTTTATCATTGTTTTAATTGTTGTTTAATTGGAACTGTGGTCTTTAATGTATTGTGTTGGCATCTAATGGCTGCCTCTTGCAAGCCGCCCCGAGTCCCTCTTTGGAGGTGAGGAGGGCGGGGTAGCCATGCTCCAAATAATAATAATAATAATAATACATCCTGCATATAGGATATTTACATTACAATTGATAACAATGGCAGAATGACAGTTATGCAGTAGCCACACACAGAAAAGTTATGGTTGGGGGTCCCCACAACACGAGGAACTGTATTAATAATAATAATAATAATAATACTTTAATATTTGTGAGTCGCCCTCCACCGGCGGTGCTCCGGGCGACTTACAACAGTTAAAACCCTAAGGTGAACAATGTACAACAGTTTAAAAACATGGAATATAAACAGGAGGGGTGGCTCAAGTAGTCCAGGGTACCGAGCCAGTCCCGAACGCTAGGCGGAAGAGCCAGGTCTTCAGGGTTGGGCGGAATCCAGATAGAGTCGGAGAGGCTCTGAGGGCGGGCGGCAGTGAGTTCCAAGTCGAAGGGGGGCGCGACGGAGAAGGCTCTCCGCCGAGTGTCCGCCAGTCTAGCCTCCCGCACTCCAGGAGTAGTCAGGCGGTCACCGTTGATGGAGCGTGCTGGCCTCTCGCTGCATTGGGCCGTCAGCCGGTCACTCAGATAGGAAGGCCCAATGTTGTGCCGGGCTTTAAAGGTGAGCACCAGGAGTTTGTAAAGGGCTCTGAACTCTAGGGGCAGCCAGTGAAGTTCTTTAAGAATGGGGGAAATGTGATCCCTCACTGCTGACCCAGTAATGAGTCTGGCTGCGGCGTTATGGATGCGTTTCAGCCTCTTAGTTGTTGTCTGGGGAAGGCCCACATATAGGGCGTTGCAGTAGTCGAGGCGTGAGACGACGGTGGCATGGACCACTGTTCTCAAGGCCTCTGGTGGAAGGTAGGGAGCCAGCCGACGGGCCCTACGGAGATGGAAAAAGGCGCCCTTAGCTACAGCCTGGATCTGGGCCTCCATCGTGAGATTTTCGTCTAGGGTCGCGGCATCAGGAAGGGTGAGAAGCACTGCTTCCTATTACGAATGTCCTCTTGATGATATCTTAAAGCCTATACACAAACAATCAGGACACGGGGTCCTATCATTTAGACAATTAGTAAATCCACTATAAATCTTTTCCCAAGTGGGATTACCGCAAGTAGGTAATGAAAGTCCAAATCATCCAATATAGTCCAAAACTTTATGCCGCGTCTCCACCATTCAGGATTTACCTATGCATGGAAGAATGACGTGTACCGTTTGGGGACTAATAAAGGGGACTATACCGGGCCTTGAAAAAGACCGGAACACGGTCGAAACGAGTCCTGGAATTCTTGTTTAACTATTGCTCGTCGGCTGAGTATACCCCAGGGATGTAAAAGAGTGTTGCCACCTCCTGCCATACCGAGGAATTATACGGAGGAATTTGATTTAGGACTGTGGTCACACCATATCCCGGAGATTGCTTTTGATCCTCATTTCATTTGGAACATTTGTGCTGTATACCCATTGAATGAATATTGAACTCTATAATTTGGGATTTACATTGAATACAGTGTTTTGGACTATATTGGATGATTTGGACTTTCATTACTTTCATCAATTGTTCAAAGTAATTCGGTCTTTGACGACGGTCCCTACTGTCCCAAAAAACAGCGACCAGGCCCTTACTGCCGGTGCTTTCCAGAGCTTCTTTGTAGACAAGATACTGAGCCTCCGCCGGGATCTCCCAGCCACGGTTGACACAGTAAGAGAACTGGAGACTCCGTGGCCCTCCGCCGGGCCCACCCTCGACCGGTTTCGGCCACTGGACGCAGATGCTGTTGATAAGATCGTGGCTGCAACCAGACCTACCACCTGCTCCCTCAACCCGTGCCCCTCCTGGCTTGTTAGATCTTGCCTGGAGGGGTTACGTGGGCCTCTGTTGAACATCGTAAACAGCTCCCTTGAGCAAGGAGTCTTCCCAGAGTGCTTTAAAGAGGCGGTGGTAGCTCCATTACTGAAGAAACCGTCTCTAGATCTGTCGGTTCCCTCCAACTACCGACCAGTGTCGAACCTTTCGTACCTGGGGAAGGTAGTTGAGAGGGCAGTAATGGAGCAGTTGCAGTCCTTCTTAGATGATGCAACATGGCTAGACCCCTTCCAGTCCGGCTTCTGTTCGGAGCATGGGACGGAGACGGTCCTGGTCTCCATCACAGACCAACTCCGCTGCCAGCTCGACCAAGGCGGGTCTGCGCTGCTCGTGTTATTGGACCTCACGGCAGCGTTTGACACGGTCGACCACAATCTTTTGATCCACCGCCTGGCCGTGGCTGGAGTGAGGGGGACAGCTCTTAAATGGCTGTCCTCCTTTCTCCACCAGCGGTCTCAGCGTGTGAGGAGGGGTGGGGTGGTCTCCGAGGGCTCCCCATTAGCTTGTGGAGTTCCGCAGGGGGCCATCCTTTCCCCTCTATTATTTAACATCTACATGCAGCCGCTTGCACAGCTGGTGCGGAGTTATGGGCTGGAGTGCCACCTGTACGCTGACGACACCCAGCTAATTCTGTGGATGGAGGACAGGTCGGGACCCATCCCCTTTATTTTCCAGCGCTGCCTCGAAGCCGTTACTGGTTGGCTGCGAGCCAGTAGGTTGAGGGTGAATCCGCGAAGACGGAGATCTTGTGGCTGGGTCGCCCGGGCGGTGGGGATGTCCAGCTTCCGACCCTGGACGGTGCGGCGTTATGCCCATCGTCTTCCGTGAAGAGCTTGGGAGTCCACCTGGACTCCCAGCTGGCCATGGAGACTCGGGTCTCTGCGGTCAGCAAGATCGCCTTCTTTCATCTCCGTCAGGCAAGGAGGCTGGCCCCCTATCTGTCCCGGTCCGACCTGGCCACGGTGATCCAAGCCACGGTCATCTCGAGGCTAGATTACTGTAACGCTCTGTATGTTGGCCTTCCTCTGTCGGTGACCCAGAAGCTCAAGCTGGTGCAGAACACTGCCGCCCGGCTCCTGTCTGGTTCTCCAGCAGGATGCCACATAACACCTATTTTGCAGGATCTGCACTGGCTGCCTATTGAGCAATCGGATCACCTTCAAAGTGTTGGTTCTTACCTTTAAGGCCTTACACGGCCTGGGGCCAGCGTATCTGAGGGACCGTCTCACCCCATACTACCCTGCGAGATCACTCCGCTCAGAGGACTCTAACCTGCTAGCTGTCCCCTCTGCTAAACGGCTAAGAAAACTGCCACCCGCCGAAGGGCCTTCTCGGTCATAGCGCCGATATTGTGGAATACCCTCCCGGCAGCTACACGAGCAATCCCAGTCTTACTCCCGTTTAGGCGGGCATGTAAGACCCACCTCTTCCGGCTGGCCTTTCAGGCTTAGGTCCACTGGGCCCCCCAGCCATGCTAATATTGCTCGACCACTGTCACTTCCCCAACCGTGTGCTTTTAATAATGTTTTTATCGTATAGTTTACTGTGTATTTTATTTGCATTTTAACCCTTTGTATACTGTATGTTGTTTTACCTTCTGGCTGTGAGCCGCCCCGAGCCTACTGGGAGTGGCGGCATAAAAGCCGAGTAAATAAATAAATATAAATAAATAAATAAATAAATAAATTACCTACTTGCGGTAATCCCACTTGGGAAAAGATTTATAGTGGATTTACTAATTGTCTAAATCAGGGGTGCTCACACTTTTTCAGCATGGGAGCTACTGATTAAAAAATCAAGTCCCAAAGATCACTGTGAAATGTAAAACGTATAACTATTTTCTTATTTATTTATTTATATTTATTATTCATTTTATGTCCCGCTCCTTCCAGCAGGCTCGGGGCAGTTTACATAAAATGAAGTTATAAAACATCAACATTTCAATTTAATAACAACAATATAAAACAGAGCATAAAAATACATCCAGGCACCCCATTTCTCCCACACTGCCATATTACCACACATCTTATCAGCCAGAAAGTAAGAAGAGAGGCTGTTGAACTGCAAGGCCATTTAATACTCAGCAAGGTAAACAAAGGGGCATGCAAAAATACATCCAACCACCCCATTTCTCCCACATTACCATATTCCCCAACATATATTTCTCAAGGAACAAAGCTAGCAGACAGGCTTTGGAGCTAAAAGGCCATTTTTAAACATTAAAAATAAACAAACAGACATGCCACAGAACAATCAAGCACCCACCCCAAAGTAAAAAGACCGACCTTTGAGAT
>JARBWK010001182.1:0-20716 GCA_030556195.1 Anolis apletophallus | reverse complement strand
TTGTCCATTTGATGACACTAAGATTAACCATAATGAGTCACTTCTGGGAATGCAGCTTCACTCATTAGTTCTTAATGTTGCCCACTTCAAGCCTTTGTAGTAAGCTTTGGAAGGAATGCATGAGATGGGTGCTAAAGATCCTCTTCCCTGATTGAATCTTCCCTCCTTGAGCCTCACCGGCAGATAAGTCGGAAATTTTTTACCCACGAGATCTCCTTTTTCTCATTTTGGTCCTGAAATGAAAACAAGTGTCCACAGAGTAGGTTTGGATTGTATTGATTAAAATTTATTTTCTCCCGTCAAGTCAAATTGGTTTTGCTTGTCAGATTAATTGATGACGCAAGGACACTGCGCTGGCCGAGTCTAGGCAGGGAAAGGCTGCATGAATGAATTCAAATGGAAGAAGCACCATATAATGGAAACATTTGTTTTTCCCCACTGAGCCTAATACCTAAAAATGAAATCACTCTGTGTTCATCAGATACGGCAAGCCCCGTAATACTAGGGAGGCACTTAGCGATGATCAAGGTTAGAACAATCAAATGCCAGCTTAATTTCTCATTCCTGCACCTGGAGATCTCATCGCAGCATGGAAAACGTTTTCTCTCACCCAGTAAATGTAAAAGGGGTGTGACGTCCATCCAATAAACCCCCTACTTCATATCAAATGAGATCTCCGCAGTCCTTCGGTAACCTTAAAAGAAGTGAGTCCTTCATTCTAATTGTGATATCCACGCCAGGAGGCAGCAGGGAGGGAGGCTGTACCTTATTAAAAGAGAGGCAATGAGCACAATGACTTTATATGGAAAACATCATTTAAATCAGTGTTTCTCAACCTGGGGGTCGGACCCCCAGGGGGTCGCGAGAGGGTTTCAGAGGGGTCAAAGGCCATCAGAAAACATATATTTCTGATGGTCTTAGGAAGCCCTTTGGCAGAGAAGGTTGAAGATCTCTCCGCTTGTCCTTCTCTTTCTTTTTGGAAAAAAAGACTAAGAATTCTCCCACCTAAAGCTCTCCTCTGCTGTGATTGGCAGGCCTCCCAGCCAAGAGGAGGGCTGTTTCTGAGACTCCAAGCAGGGAGGGGAGAGCAGGCGTGCTTGGCGTATGGCAGCATGATGCACATGTGAGGGTGAGGGAGTAGGCATGAGAAAAAATGTTATGAAAATGAAATGATTCGTAAGAAATTCGTAAGAAATGCTACTTTTGAGTATTTCTGCACCTGGAACGCCAACCAGGAAGTGGACTTTCTTTATAGAACTTCAGGGCCAGGATTTTCTTAAGTGTCGTTATTAGGTCGTAAGGGGCACCCTCCTTCTCTCTCACCACCCTCCCGCCTCCCTTGCCAATAAGTATTATGGCAAGAAGCCCTAAACTCGCTCCTTCTTTTCGGTGGAAGCCCGAAAAATGTAAACAGAGAGGTTTACTCAGAAGTAAATCTGCAAAGGAGGCACTTTGGATGAAGTGCCTCCCTGTGGATTTACTGAGTAAACCTCTGTTTACATTTTTCCAGGCTTCCCTGCCTCTCCTGCCTGCCAGGATCTAAAGCATCAAAGAGTATTGGGGTGAGAAACCAACCTAATGTATAATAGAATGAATGCTACTGTAAGTGCCTAATATTCTAAGTAATCCACTGGTCATACCACATTCCATGCACATGCAATAATACAGCAGTAATAACAATAACAAGAGGTAAAATTCAAACCGAAGTATTCTGACTGGTCTCTCCTTATGCGGTGCAAACGGGCTCTTCTCTTATTAGCCCGGAAATTAGCCCGGGGAAAAGCCAGCGTTTGCTGCTTGGGAGCACACACATACATATTCTGGGGATTTGCTGCAGAATCCCGGCTCATAGAGAAGATTCTGCAGCAAATCCCCCAAAGAATATGTATGTGTCTGCACCCATGCAGAAAACGCTGGCTTTTCCCGGCTCACAGAAGAGTCCGTTTGCACCGCATGAGGAGGGACAAGTCAGAATACTTCGGTTTGAATTTTACCTCTTCTTATACCCATTGTTATTACTGCTGTATTATTGCATGTGCATGGAATGTAGGTATATGACCAGCCTGGGCAAACTTGGGCCCTCGCTCCCTCGGGATCGGGGTGAGAGAGAGGCAGCGAGGGGGGCTCCTCCTCCTTTTCTTTTGCTGCTTCCAAGAATAGAATACCCGCTCCTCCCTCCTTCGCTCCCGCCTTCCTCTTGGGAGAGTCCCATCTAGAATTCAGTGTGATTTATTCAAGTTTTGGCCGACAACTCCCAGAAATCCCAGCCAATTTACCAGGTGTTAGGATTTCTGGGAGTTGTAGGCCAAAACCATCTGGAATGCGCATGCGCTGGCATATGAACTACTAACGAATTTCGTTAGTAATTAAGTTACATTTTAGAAATTTTTGGAAATTTTTTGTAAGTCTTTCTTTTACTAATCAAAAATAATCCCCCCCCCCCCCATTTGAATTTTGTATCGCCATTTTTGGGTTAGAAACCATGCCTATGAGGGAGAATGTGAGAGGTGGGATGGAGGCTCACACCAGCTAGTCCCTTCAAGGCATGAGGGTTCTGTATAGGAAGTTTAACCCAATTCTATCATTGGTAGGGTGCAAGGGGCTCTTTGATTGTAGGTGAACTATAAATTCCAGCAACTACAACTCCCAAATGTCAAGATCTATTTTCCCCAAACGCCACCAGTGTTCACATTTGGGTATATTGAGGATTCATGTCAAGTGTGGTCCAGGTCCATCCTTGTTGAGTCTATAGTGCTCTCTGGATGTAGGTGAACTACAACTCCCAAACTCAAGGTCAATGCCCACCAAACCCTTCCAGTATTTGCTGTTGGTCATGGGAATTTCGAGTGCCAAGTTTGTTTCAATTCCATTGTTGGTGTGTTCAGAATGCTCTTTGATTGTAGGTGAACTATAAATCCCAGCAACTACAACTCCCAAATGACAAAATCAACCCAACCCTCCCACACACAGAAATACAGTTATGAAGTAGCAATGAAAATAATGTTATGGTTAGGGGTCACCACAACACGAGGAACTGTATTAAGGGGTTGCAGCATTAGGAAGGTTGAGAAACATTGATTTAAATGATAGATTGGAGAAGCAACAAATAAGATAGTGGAAAACTTCACCGTGGTGGTGGTGGAATGGGCTAAACCAGGGGTAAGGAACCTATGGCTCGGGAGCCAGAAGTGGCTCTTTTCATAATTGCATCTGGCTCTCCAGTGCAGCCCGGGCCTCGGTTTCCCAGCATGCATCCAGGCCAGGATTACCCATAAGGCCAACCTAGGCCATGGCCTAGGGGTGCAAGCTGGGGGGCGAGATCATGGACCAAAAATAAATAAATGTTGAAACAAATAAAAACACAACGCGCATGGAGATGAGGAAGGAAGGATAGCGGAGGTCCTCCTTTTCGGCGGCGCCCCAACCCCTTCCTGAATACCAGCACCTGCCTCTGCTATTGTTGCGCAAATGGCGTGTGCGCAGGGGCTCTCGACACTGGCATCGACAGGAGGAACAATTAACTCCCTCGATGCCGACAGCATCTACTTGCTGGCTCCTTCAGTGCAAGTACAGGCAACTCCATTGCGCAGTCTGCGCATGCCCTAACACCATGAAAGCTGGTATTCCTCCTCCAACACAAGGAGGAGACTCCTCCTTACTGGAGAGAGAAGCGCAACTGCCGGCTACGGCACATGTGCAAACCCCAGTACAGGAGAGAAGCCCAATGCGACAAGCCCCAGTATCGGGGAGAAGCGCGGCATCGGTACAGCTGCTGACTACAACGCATGCGCAATCCCTGATACCGGGTAGGAGCCAAGTGCCTCAAGCCTTCACTGAAAGAAGGAGCGCGGCGCCCACCCGCGCGAGAGAAGGAGCCGGGAGGAAGTCCCGCCGCTCGTAGGGCATCTGACGGAGCTTCCCCCACCGCCTCCTCAGTCGCATGCACGGGCGCCCCTCCCTCCTTCACTGGAAGAAAGAGCGGCGCGCGACCGAGGAGGTGGCGGGACTTTCTCCCGGCTCCTTTTCTTGCGCGCGGGCGGGCGCCGCGCTCCTTCTTTCAGTGAGGGAGGGAGGGGCGCCCGTGCATGCGACCGAGGAGGCGGCGGGGGGAAGCCCTGTCAGACGCCATGGGGCGGGACTTCTCCTCGCCTCCTCCTCGCTCGCGCCAGCCCCGCCACCCCCGGGTGGCCCCGCCCCCTCACCCCCCCCCTGGGGCAGCACTTACCGGGTGTGGCCTTGGGCGGCCACTAGCCTTAATCCGGGCCTGACCAGGAGAGCTGGATGCGGGGCGCTAAGGGGGACGAGCAGATGAAAGGATGTGGGGGGGGAGGGTGCGGTAGAGGTTGGCTTAAAGGGGGCGTAATTCCAAAGTGTGGCCTAGGGCGCAAAAAAGGTGTTAATCCGGGCCTGCATGCAGCGGGGAGGAGTGACACAAATGCGCCGCAACTGCCACTTCTGTGCCGCCATCGCCGCCTCTTCCTCATCCCCCGCTGTTCTCGGGGATGACAGAGCCCAGCGGTGGCGACTCTTCCTCGTCTTCCTCTTTGTCCTCCGTCATGGGCCTCGGGGGGAGGTGGCAGAGGCGGGCCTGGCCCCGGCACCGTGGAACTGGCCCCGTTGCCCCCGGGGATGCCCAGCTCATCGCCCTAATCATCAGGCAGCTCAAGAGACACTGCTTCTTCGACACCTTCCGGAGGGATTGCTTCGCCGACGTCGACACCAATGTCCGTCTTGGCCCCGCGTCCTTCCTTTATCTTCCTTCCTTTTTCCCTCTCTTTTCTTTCGTTCTTTTCCTTCCTCCCTCTCTCCCTACCTTCTTTCCTCCCTCCCTCTTCTATTCGTTTCCCCAAATCTTCCTTCCTTCTTCTTCCTTTCTTTTCACTTCCCTCTCTCCCCCCTTCTTTCTTTCCTTCTTTTCCCTTCATTATTTTACTTTTACCTCACTCGCTTTCCTTTCTTTTCCCACTCTTTCCTTTCCTCCCTTCCCATTTCCTTCTTTCTTATCCCATCCTTGTCTCTCTCCATTTCCCACCCTTCCTTATCCCCCCCATTTACTCATCCTAAACCCAGTAACTTCACATTTTAATCCTTCTCTCTCTCTCTCTCTCTCTCTCTCTCTCTCTCTCCAACTCTTTTCTTTTTCTCTCATTATTTTATATTCCCTCCCATCATGTTGGTGGTTGAAAATCTTTCAATAAAATGATTTTTTTAATAAAAAAAAGAAAGAAAGAAAAGAAAGGAAGAAAGAAAAGAAAGTGTGCATTGTGTACTCAGAGAGCTAAACTTTCTGCATTCCCATTTGGGGTCAACAGGGAATATATTCAGTTGTAGATGAGTTATTTGCTGCATTTTTCATGAAAGTGAGTGACTACTGCCAGCGTGTTTCTTCCATATATCAATACCATAAGCTTAGATAATGGAAAATGTGGTACTTCAGGTGGACAGGAGGAGGTAGACATGTTGGAAAAGATAATCATGCCTGTTAGCATTGGGGCAAACATATGAGCAAAGACTCTCTTCATTTGTATATATATTTATTGGTTTTCTTTCTGATCCAGGACCAGATTGGGGGGGGGGGGAGGGGGTGTGGGGAATTGTGGATTGTGCAGGGTTACTACAAAGACTTCCCGAGGGCATCACAAGAATTTACATAAATTAAAAGTCTCAAAACGCTTTTTTACCAATAAGAAATGCTACAACTGTAGTTTTACTCTTCTCTCAGTCCATGTTTTTAAAGGTCGTTCAAATCTATCCTATATTTATATATTTCTCTTTGTACATAGTCCTTCACCCCTGACCAGTCCGTTTTGGATTTTTTATTGTTCAAATTCTGTGTTAAAGCTTCCAACTGGATCGTGTCCAACACCTTCATTAACCATTCCTCTGGTTCCGGGATCGTGTCCTTCTTCCAGTGGCGGGCCAGTACTATACGACTACAGGTGCTGAGTAGGAAAAAAAACCTCTTTCTTGATTCTTATTCGGTACTGGGTTAGATAATCCCAGAAGGCAATGTTGGGGGTCCATGGAGAAAAGACTCTCTTCATCATCGCTTTTATTTAATTACAAGCTTCATGGACATGTTATCATATGGTCATTTTCTAGCTCAAAATTCCTCTCTTTGTTCTCCATTTTTCTTCACAGGATGGGGAAATGGCACAGAGAGCCTGTGTAATAATAATAATATATTAATGCTTTATATCTCCCTGCAAGGAAACCAAGGGAAATGTTGCCCCTTGATTTGCCTGTGCTTAAAACAGTGTCAGTCCTGTTTCCCTGCTTTTCAGACTTTAGAACCAATTTAGAATTTCGTTAGTAATTAAGTTACATTTTAGAACTTTTTGGAAATTTTTTTGTAAGTCTTTCTATTACTAATAAAAAAAATCCCCCCCCCCCCTTTGATTTTAGAATCGCCATTTTTGGGTTGTAAACCATGCCTTCTGGCTACAGTACATGCAAATAAAAGATATATTTATCCAAGATAAGAAGAAAGGTTTCAACAAGGGAGTTGACTTTTGGGAACAATTACTAAGAAATGATAAGAAAAATATTACAAAAATATATAATAAATTAATTGACTGGGCTACGGAAACGGAAGAAATAAAAAACTGTATGATAATCTGGGCTAAAAACATTGGAAGACAAATAAAATTGCATGAGTGGCAGGAAATTTGGACAAAGAAAATTAAATACACCTATGCCACAGATCTGAAAGAAAACTGGATGAAGATGTTCCACAGGTGGTACATCTCTCCTCAAAAATTAGGCATAATGTACAAAAATAATCCCAAAAAAACGGTTGGAAATGCCACTCAGAACAGGGCAGTTTCTACCATATGTGGTGGACCTGCAAAGAAGCAACAACTTACTGGATACGTATACACAAGGAAATACAAAAAATACTCAAAAGAAAAATCCCATTGAAACCTGACTATTATTTTTTAGGTCTATCTGATAAGGAATTTAAATTGGAAATAAATGAGGACAAACTATTTTGGTACATGTCAACAGCTGCACGCCTGGTCTTCGCAAGATACTGGAAAACTGATGTCATTCCTACCATCGAACAATGGTTAGAGACAGGGCCGTAGCCAGGGTTTTGGTTCGGGGCTGAGTTTGGTTCGGGGGCTGAGACTGGGTGGAAGAGGGGTTTACCTAGGAAATCTTTTGTATTGTTATCCCAATAACCCCATGAAGGTGGGATATAATGAGCATGGTGATCAGATCATGATATGAATAAACATAACAGTTTAAATAATGTACCAGTAAGGCCTTCTCGCGGACCACCCTGAGAATTTCGGGGGGGGGGGGGGCTAAAGCCCCCTTAGCCCCCTGGCTACATGCCTGGTTAGAGAAAGTCTATGACATCAAGAACATGGACAGATTGACATTCCTTTTGAGTAGAAACACCGGCACTCGAAGAAAAGGAACTGACTGGAGTTTATTAAATGAATATATGGAAAACAATATGTTTAAAGATAAGACAATATAAAGACTTTGTTATATAGATTAATTGTGTACTAAGTACAAGATAAAAAAGAATTATTTGGGGACAAACGGATGGGAGAATATAGTAAAAGGAAATAAGGAGACAAACGGATGAGTAAAAAGAATTATTTTACCCCACGAAGGAGAAAAGTGGAAGTCACCTATATGTTTTGTTTTTCTTTTTGTTTTTTCTTTCTCTTTTTTTCCTCCTCCCTGCCTTTTCCCTATCCCCTCACCACTCCCGTCCCTTTTTTGTTATGCATCTCTTTTTTTAATTATTATTATTTCTCTTTTAATTTTTTTATGGGTGTTATGTCTTTACTATTTGTACCACATATATTCACAAAACCAATAAAATACAATTTTTTTAAAAAATAAAATGTTCTGGATAGGGGCCACCGTGGCACAACAGGTTAAACCATTGGAAGTCTTGAAACTGCTGATCTAAAGGTTGGCAGTTCAAAGCTGCAGGTGAGGGTGAGCTCCCAACTGTTAGCCCAAGTTCCTGCCAACCGAGCAGTTCGAAAACATGCAATTGTGAGTTGATCAATAGGTACCACTTTGGTAGGAAGGTAATAACGGCGACCATGCAGCCGTGCCGGCAACACAATCGGGAGGAGTCTAGGGACAACAGGCTCCTCGTCTTGGAAATGGAACAAGAGCGCCTCCCCGTGGTCAGAATTGATCACCACCTTCAGAAAGCCAGAGATGAAAGGGGAAGCCTTTGCCTTTGTACTGTGTATTCGTGTGTCGTAGCTATTTCCACTGTATTAAAGGCATTGAATGTTTGCCTATCTGTGTTTGTTGTAGTCCGCTCTAAGTCGCCTTGGGGAGATAGAGCAGAATATCAACAAAGTGTTGTTGTTCTTATTATTAGAAACACAACAAGATGAGTACACAGCAAACAAGATCACGATGCTGGCTGTTGTATTGGATCACTGTCGCCCTCTAGGCCAGTGTTTCCCAACCAGTGTGCCGGGGCACACTAGTGTGCCGTGAGCGATCATCAGGCGTGCCGTGGGAAATTGGAACCTCCAGGAAGGGGGGGAGAGAGTCTAGAGTGTTGAAGTATAAAAACCCTAAGAAACCTACCTCGATAAACACCCCCTTTCCCCACCCGTTGTCTACTTGGTCTCTCCCTCTCCATGGATTGGGAAGGCCCGCCTCCCTTTCCGCAAGTAGGGAGACCTCCTCTTGCCTCCTGGGGGTTCTGCGTGGGAAGTTTGGCCCAGTTCTATCATTGGTGGGGTTCAGAATGCTCTTTGATTGTAGGGGAACTATAAATCCCAGCAACTACAACTCCCAAATTTCAAGGTCTATTTTCCCTGAACTCCATCTGTGTTCACATTTGGGCATATTGAGTATTCATGCCAAGTTTGGTCCTGATCCAACATTGTTTCAGTCCACAGTGCTCTCTGGATATAGGTGAACTACAACTCCAAAACCCAAGGTCAATGCCCACCAAACTCTTATAGTATTTTCTCTTGGTTATGGGAGTTCTGTGTGGAAAATTTGTGTTTTTCTGCCATTCCTGCCAGGATATCTATGTTGTGTTCATCGAAACAGGTCCAGGTTTCACACTGAGTGTATAAATACATTTAAAAACATATTAACTATATGTATTACTGTGTTAGAGTGTCATTTTGGTTGGTGGTGTGCCCCAGGATTTTGCAAATGTAAAAAATGTGCTCAATAAAGGTTGGGAAACACTGCTCTAGGCCCTTGACCAAGACCTCCCTTGATAAACCACACAATCAGCTGAGGTACAACATGTTTATTTAGAATAGAAGTATATGAAAAGGTTGAAAGCAATCTTATAGTGCTTTCAATAGCAGCAAATCTCAGGAGCCAAGCAATGAGTAAATAGACCCGTATCAATCAGGATTCAGCTGGAGGCAATCAGGAACAAAGCTGGATTCAAAAGCAAAGGAAAGTCTTTTCAGGAACAAGCAGGAACGTAGCAAGGAAGCAAGGCTTTTGCTCAAGCGGGCCAGATCCAATAAGGCAGGCAGTGTCCTTAGTAAGGCCCAGCAGCCTCCTTCAGAGATCCATAGTCCTGGATGCGCTGTTGGCACGAGATACTGCTCTGGGCCAACTCCAAACGGATATACTGTCCAAGCCCTTTGATCTTAGCCACGTAACTTTGCGTCGAGTGTCAAATTGGGCATGATGGATGGTAGCTGTTGTTTTAACTACCTCAGCTCCTCAAGAATGTACTGTACACCTAATTAACGACTCCAGCTGTAACGAGGAGTTAGGCCTTTCTCAGTCCTGGGCCTCTCCACTTATCGTACAGGATAGCTTTTGTAACCTTGACTGATTCACCCTGCTCGCCTGGTACCAGGTTCTCATGAGAGAGGGAAGCAGGCCTGGAAAGGATTTTAAAACCATCATGGCTGCAGTATTGTTCATGGGAAACTGAGGCTTGTGGGGCTTGGGGCCTGACAATCACACATCGGATACTTTCCAAGTGATGTATCAGCGAATAATGCGTAGGATAGCCTTTTGCAGCTGACAGATGGCATAAGAACATAAGAACATAAGAAGAGCCATGCTGAATCGGACCTCAGCCCATCTAGTCCAGCATTCTGTATCACACAGTGGCCCACTAGTTGTACACGGGGATCTCGAGCAGAAGGGAGGGCAAAACCCTGACCTGCCCCCGATCCCCCACAACCAGGACCCGGGGAAGATCCTGCCTACCTCAACCAACTCCGAGGTGGCATTTGAATGTCCTTTTCAGTAACTACCGATACACTTGGTATCCATGAATCTGTCTAATCCTGCCTTGAAGTTGTCCAGGCTGACCGCTGTCACAACCTCTTCTGGAAGTGAGTTCCATAACCCAATGACCCTCTGGGTGAAGAAATATTTCCCCTTATTAGTCCTAATTTTCCTACCTTGGAGCTTCAGGGCGTTGCAACCTGGTTTCATAAGGGAGCCGCTCCATCCCTTGGATCATTCTTGTTGCCCTTTTCTGTACCTTTTCCAGTTCCGTTATATCCTTCTTAAGGTGCGGAGACCAGAATTGTACACAGTACTCCAAACGTGGCCTTACCATCGACTTGTAGAGAGGTAATACAACATTTGCTGACCTATTTTCGATTCCCTTCCTGATCATGCCAAGCATAGAATTTGCTTTTTTCACTGCTGCAGCGCACTGGGTTGACATCTTCATTGAGCTGTCCACCAAAACCCCAAGATCCCTTTCCTGGTTTGTCTCAGAAAGCTTTGACCCCATCAATTGGTAGGTGTAGTTGGGGTTCTTTGCCCCGATGTGCATGACTTTACACTTGTTTAGGTTAAAATGCATTTGCCACTTTGTTGCCCATTCACTCAATTTCGAGAGATCTTTCTGGAGCTCTTTACAATCAGTTTCATTTTTAACTACCTGAACAATTTAGTGTCGTCTGCAAACTTTGCTACCTCAGAATTCACTCCTACGTCCAGATCATTTATGAATAAATTAAAAAGTAACGGACCCAAAACTGAACCTTGGGGTACGCCACTTCTCACCTCTTTCCACCCAGAGAAATGTCCGTTTATTACCACCCTTTGTTTCCTACAGTTTAGCCAGGTTCCAATCCAGGACAAGACCTGTCCTCTGATTCCATGGCTGAAGAGCTTATTTAGGAGCCTTTGGTGAGGGACTTTGTCAAAAGCCTTTTGAAAGTCAAGGTAAACAATATCAATTGGGTCCCCTTTATCTATGTGTTTATTTACACCCTCAAAGAATTCTAACAAGTTAGTAAGACAGATTTGCCTTTGCAGAAACCATGTTGTTTTTCTTTCAGCAATGCCTGTTCTTCTATGTGCCTAGTAATTTTTTCTTTAATAATGGTTTCCATCACTTTGCCTGGAACTGAGGTTAAACTGACTGGTCTATAATTTCCTGGATCACTTCTGGATCCTTTCTTGAAGATCGGTGTTACATTTGCCTCCCTCCAGTCCTCGGGTACAGTGCCTGATCTTAGAGAAAGGTTATATATCTTAGCTAGAAGTTCAGCAATTTCACACTTGAGTTCCTTAAGAACTCTGGGGTGGATGCCGTCTGGACCTGGTGATTTGTTGACATTTAGTTTAGTAAGGCATATGAGAACATCCTCCTTGTTTATCTCTATCTGTTTTAATTCTTTTAATTCCCTCCCTGAAAAAACTGACTCAGCTGCAGGCATATGTTGTCTGTCCTCCTGTGTGAAAACGGAGGCAAAGAAGTCATTTAGCCGCTCAGCAATCTCCTTGTCTTCGCTGATTTTCCCTTTCTGACCATTGTCGTCGAGTGGCCCAACTGCTTTTCTAGTTGGGTTTCTGCTTCTGATGTACTTAAAGAAGTTTTTGTTGTTGTTTTTAATATTCTTTGCTATGTGTGCCTCAAAATCTCTCTTGGCAAGTTTGTCAGCGCTGATTGTGTCTTTGTATTTCATGGGTTTCCACATCTTTGTTTCCTGTCTTCGGCTGCTCCACCTTAAATCCCTTCTGTGCTAGATTCTGCTGCTCCTTCGTTTTGGTTTCTGGATTGACCTAACTTCACTGCTTCGTTTGCATTCCTTCTGGCTGGACTAAAGGACCGTTTCAACTCTTTCCTCCACCTGCATTCCTTCTGGCTTGACTATAGGACTGTTTGATGCTTCTACATTGTATGCATTATGCCTGGCTGGTTGTGAACCTGGACTGGCTATGCACACTCTCTCAGCCTAATTTCTGTTGTGAAGAAGTTAGAACCGGGCGTTTCGTTTGTGTTGAATATTCTTACCAGTTTGCTGTGCCTCTAGGCTCATTTGAGTCACAGTGAAGAAGTTTGGGACTCTTTCTAATAAACTCTGTTAACTTTACTGTGGCTGGCTTCTTAAGGTGGTCTGGATCACGACAGGAAAAACCATGAATTTCAAAAAGCACGCCTGTCTCCTTCCCTTTCCATTGTGTCATCAAATACATATCTACCCAAATAATCAAAACTGCCAGCTTGACCAAGGCGGATCAGCACTGCTTGTGTTATTGGACCTCACAGCAGCGTTTGATACAGTCAATTATGATCTTTTTTCGCACCGCCTTGCCGTGGTTGGAGTGAGGGGGATGGCTCTAGACTGGCTGTCCTTATTTCTCCACAATTGGAAGCAGCGAGTGCAGAGGGGTGGGCTGGTTTCCGGGGGATCCCCCTTGTCTTGTGCGGTCCCTCAGGGAGCCATCCTTTCCCCTTTGTTATTTAACATCTAAATGCGACCGCTCGCTCAGCTGGTACGTAGCTTTGGGCTGGAGTGTCACCAGTACACTGACAACACTCAGCTCATTCTGAGGATGGAGGGCCGGCCGGAATCTGTCCCCAATAATTTCCATCTGTGCCTTGAAGCCGTTACTGGATGGCTGTGAGCCAGTAGGTTGAAGGTGAATCCGATGAAGATGGAGATCCTTTGGTTGGGTTCTCCGAGCGATAGGGAAATCCAACTACCAACCCTGGATGGCGAGGCATTACGCCCGTCATCATCAGTAAAAAGCCTGGGTGTCCATTTGGACCCTCAGCTATCAATGGAGACCCAAATCTCCAATGTCAGCAGAATCACATTCTTCCATCTGCGACAGGCGAAGCGTCTAGCTCCCTATCTCTCACGGAACGATCTGGCCACGGTAATCCAAGCCACGGTCATCTCAAGACTTGACTACTGTAATGCTCTTTACATTGGCCTTCCCTTGAATGTGATCCGGAAACTCAAGCTAGTGCAGAATGCTGCAGCCTGGCTTCTTGCAGGGGAACCCACAAGCCGCCCGTGTAACACCTATACTGCAGCACCTGCCCTGGCTGCCAATTGAATACCGGATCACTTTCAAGGTGTTCGTTCTTACTTTTAAGGCCTTGTATGGTCTGGGGCCAGTGTACCTACGGGATCGCCTGATTCCATATAACCCTCCGAGGTCACTTGCTTCGAAGACCAGAAACTTCTAGACATCCCTAGTGTGAAGTCCTTCCACCTGACTTCGACAAGGCGCAGGGCATTTTCAATCATTGCCCCGGCTCTTTGGAATACGTTGCCACCGGAAACACGGGCTCTCCGAAATGTGGTCACCTTTTGGAGGTCCTGCAAGACACACCTGTTCAGACAGGCCTTCGAAAGCTTGTGATTTTAGCTTGTGATTTTAGCTGTGTTTTTATTTTGCTGCTTTACTTACTATTATATGTATGTTTTGCCCATTGTTTGTTTTATTGAATTGTGTTTTAAACCACCCCGAGCCGCTGGGAGTGGCGGTGTACAAGTCCAAATAAAATAAATAAATAAATAATAAAATAAAACTGACTTTGGCACCTAGTACTAAAAAATACAGTATCTCTTAATCTTTCCTTAAAAAAAAAAGTAGCACCATTAAAGGTACTTTCCCCGGCATCCACCTCGCTATGCTAAGAAACTAATAAAAACCAAACAGCACCGAGAAGGAAAATGGCTTCATAATTATTAGGCTCTTTGGGTATAAACGGAAATTAAAACAAAGGGAGTTCTGGGTAATTGTATCCTAATGAGACCATGAAAACCATTCTCCAGGGGCATGCTTTCTGGTTCAAAAAGATATAAATAAGCATCTTTGTGCCCTCATTAGTTCTCTGGAAGGAGATGCTTTAGCACTGTGGTGCTGCACTTTGCGAAAAGCTTTTCCCCCACCGCTCCAAAGTAAATCTAACTTTTTCCATGTGGAAATGTGATTGTTAAATGAGTTATCTCATCATCTGTCCCCAAGCACTTGCTGGTCTTCTTAACATTTGAGATTGGCTTATGGCAGGGTTGTCCAACTTCTACCGGCCCAGGGGCCTGAATTCCAGTCACTGATGACCTGGGGGGCTGTAGGGTCTGCCCCCGGCTCCACCCCTGCCCCCAGCTCCGCCCCCTCCCCAGCTCCACCCCCCCCGCCCCTGCATGCATACAGTCAAATATAATCTTTTACTGAGATAAAATGCAGGGATAAGATATTAAATTATTTTTTATTTAATATTAAATATATTTAATTCCATCCTCCCCTCCCCCCTTATTTTAATGTATCCCATCTCCCCTTATTTCACCTTTAAATATATTTAATTTTATATTTAATACATGAGGGGAGATGGGGGGGAGGGAATGAGGAGCCCCCTGAGGAGCCCCCTGCTTCGGCCTACCTTTTCCAAACGCGCAGGATCCAGGAGTACCCAGACGACGAGAGAGGTGACGACCGACTGAGTCGAAGAAGGTCCTAATCGCGTCTGTGGGCCTCAGCGATCCAGTAGTAGAGTAGCCGAGAGTATCGCGAGAATACGCAATCCACATGGGATTTCGCTGTCAACGCCGGCATGATCTCACGTTGACAGCGAAACCCATTGGATTGCGTGATTCTCGCGATACTTGCTCGAACCCGGAAATAGGTATTTTTTTTTAATTTTTATTATTTAATTTATTTTTCAATTTTTATTTATTTTTATTAAAAAGCTTAGGGGGCCGAAGGGAAGGGGCTGGGGGGCCGTATACAGCCCCCGGGCTGCCAGTTGGACAGCCCTGGCTTATGGAAAGGACTTTACACCAGCAAATCCTATTGTTTTACATTCTAAAGCAGCAGCATAAATCCAATATTTATCCCCAAGAAGAGTAGACCCATTTAATGACTGGGAATTACTGAAGTATCACCTTCCTTGTCAACAATTGGTAAAGAATTCAGAAGAGCCTTGACACTAAGGAAAACCTGTACATGTTGTTTATGTCCCAATAGAAATAGACGCAAATGCTAGCACTGTAGTTTGAGAGTAAGTAAGAGAAAACAAGTCATGAAAAAGTATGACAGAACTGGTGGACAAGGAAAATGAGAAAATATTGAAGATCACATTTATTTATTTCATCCTGTGTGACGGCGCGGTGAGCACCACCTGCATAGAAAATCTTGAGTTCTTAAAGGTTTGCATTGTTAAAGTGTGTTTTTGCAGCCTGCATAATTTGCAAGAGGTTTAGTTGCATTGATTGGTCCTTAGCACCTGCCAATCATCATTAGCGGAGCCCAATTGAGTTTGTTCTGCCCCCTTTTTCCAAGGATATGGGGAACAAGCTACTTTTACATTCTGTAGAATAGCAGGATCCCTCCTGTAAGGTAAGGCCATCTTTCAATACCAGTCTGATTTCCTTGGAATTCAAGCAGATGGCCAAACTTGAAGACACAAAGTCTTCCTCTAGATCAGGGCTGTCCAACTTCTGCCAGCCCAAGGGCCGGACTTCTCGTAAGTGATCACCTGGGGGCCACTCGGCCACGCCCCCGGCCACGCCCCCGGCCATGCCCCCGGCCATGCTCCCGGCCACTCTCGCAAAGCGTCACAATAGCCTTGGAAGCGGGAGAAATCGCCCGCTTCCAAAGCTATTGTGACGCTTTGGGAGAGAAGGAGGAGCCACGGAAGCCTTCCGGGGCTCCGCCCCCTCACCCACAGCATCACAACAGCTGTTGTGATGCTTTGGGGGAGAGGGCGAAGCCGCAAGGAGGGTGGCTCGCGGGGGAAGCAAGAACTGGGCGCTCGCTTCTCCCGCGAGCCATCCAGGCTGGCGGGAGGTTTTTCGCCCGGCTCTCACGTCCCTCTGGTCAGAGGGACGCGAGAGCCGGGCGCAAATTCTCCCGCAGGCCTTGATGGCTCGCGGGGGAAGCGAGAACCGGGCGCTCGCTTCTCCCGCGAGCCATCCAGAAGGCTTCCCTGGAAGGCCTGCCCCCTCGCTCCCTCCCGCCCTTCTCGGCGCCGCCTGTGTTCCGATTGCCACGCCGCCGGGGAAGGAGGAGGAGGAGGGAGGATTCCTCCTCCTCCTTCCCCGGCACCGCGGTGATCAGAACACCGGCGGCGCCGAGAAGGAGGAGGAAGGGAGGATTCCCTCCTCCTCTCCCTCCCCCCTGCTGCTGCGAACCGGATCGCAGTGGCGGCGTGGAGAAAGGACGGAGGGGCGGTGCAGGGAGGCGGAGCTGGCTCCCGTCCTTCTCCCTGCCCCACCGCCCCCCCCCCCCCGGCCGCCATTTTTAAAAAAAATATTTTTTAAAAATAAATTATTTCAGGAGGGTAGCGGGGGCTGTGCCCAACAGGCTGGGGGCCGTATACAGCCCGCGGGCCGCCTGTTGGACAGCCCTGCTCTAAATCAGTGGTTCCCAAATTTTTTCGGCCAACCGGCCCCTTTAAAAAAAACCCACCTCACCGCCCTACTAGAAATTAATTTTAAAGGCACCTTTAATTAAACTCCTTTCACATGCCCCCCACCTGCACGCCCACCCACCAAATAAGCGAGAAGGCGCCCCGCAGATGTGGCATAAAAAAGAAGGGGCCAGCACTGGACAAGCAAGGCACACCTTGAAAAGCGCCTCCCGCTCGCCCCGCACTTCACCGGGCCCAGCAAGGCGCGCTTGCGAGGACATCCCCGTTGGAAGAAAGAGGCAATACACAGGACTGCGCCGTGGGCAAGGTTGACAAGAGGAAGGAGGTGCGCGCTGCGGTTTCCACGACGACACCTGCTCCGGGATTGCGCGCTTGTGACTGTGTCCCTGCAAATTGGAATCCCTGGGCAGGTGTTGCCATGGAAACCACAGCATGTGCCTCCTTCCTCTCGTCAACCCCGCCCATGGCGCAGTCCTGTGTATCGCCTCTTTCTTCCAATGTGGACGTCTTCGCAAGCGCACGACCCTGCAAGTGGCAAGCCTGGCTCACGCCACCACACCCTTACAGGGGTTCAGTGCCCCCCAAATTCTCCTGAGCCTCCCAGCGCCCCCTTGGATCGCCCCACCGCCCACCAGGGGGTGGTACCGCTCACTTTGGGAACCATTGCTCTAGATGCCAAAAGACTGGTATGGAGGCACTTGGAAGTCCTCAGAGCTACTCAGCTTTCCAATATGCTGAGCCTTCTGTATGAATTCCAAGAAAAATCAGACTTGTATTGAAATATGTCTTGACCAAGGGCCTGGTCTGGCAAACACTCTAAACATAACCTATCAAAAGAAGTTCTGGTAGCCTATAGAATGTATAATGGCTTTTGTCCACAGATCCCTGGGAAAAGGGGAGGAACAAACTCAACTGGGCTCTGTAAACGATGATTGGCAGGTGCTAAGGACCAATCAATGCAACTGAAACTCTAGCAAGCTGTGCAGGCTGTAAAAAGACACTTTAACCATGCAAAACCTTTAGGAACTCAAGATTTTCTGTGCAGGTGGCGCTCACATCACAAAGCCCATGTCAGGTTTCAGCTTAGAAATTCAAGGCTCCAGTTGAACGAAATGGTGGCAGTCAAAGTTGAGTAATAGCGCTGCAATTGCACCTTCTTTCTTATTTCAAATAGCAAGACTTGCTACTTTGCATATACAAGTCCAATCTCTAGGTTTTGTTGGATCCAAAACTATCATGTTCAGGCTCACATTCATCAACACACTGTCACCTTGGCGTGGCTGCTGTCAAAATCTTGCTGAATATGACAAGACCTCAAACTGAAGCAAGAACTCAAGGGAATTAAGGCTTTCCCAGTTTCCGAGTCAGTCTTGTTGCTCAGCAGGGAATTCGAGTCACTGCAATATCTCACTGGGACCCATGGCTCAAGGAGCAAAAGATGCCAAAACGACTGAAGCTTAGTTTAGCAGAAGGATGTTCTTAATTTTTCCCCTTTTTGCTTAAATTGGGCATTTAGGGCAGGAGACTCTAGTTTGTAGCTATCATAAATGCTATGTTTAAATACTATTTCACATTCTGATGTTTCAAATGTTAGATGTTACTGGGTATGTTTGATCCACTTATTCCAAAAATGCCCCCGGTTTCCCCCTTACAACTCTAGTTTTGAGATACATGGCATATGCCTTTTACCAGTTGCCATTAGACTTGTGCGCAAACTCTGGCCCACACCAATGACGAATCAGGACCAAACTTGGCACACAGAGGCCCAATGGCCCACTTTACAAACTTGCTGCGGTTTATGACAGGATGGCTCACAAATGATGGGATTTGCTGTACCTTCACCCAATTCATTTCCACAGAACATTGCAGCCCCTACAAATCAGAGACCAGGCCCAAACTTGGCACACAGAGTACCCATGACCCACTCTACATCCTGGTGCAGTTTTGAGTGGGACGGACCATGGATGATGGGAGTTGAAGTACCTTCACTCACCTTCTGAGACTGCTGTCACCCTCATCCAATGACTGATCAAGACCACACTTGGCCCACAGAGCCCCCATGACCCACTCTACATCCTGGTGCAGTTTGGAGAATGGGGGACCATGGATGATGGGACTTCCAGTACCTTCCCTCACTTCCGGAGACCGCTGCAACCCTCATCCAGAGAATGATCAAGACCAAATGTGACACACACCACCCCCATGACCCACTCTACATCCTGGTGCAGTTTTTTGTGGGACGAACCACGGATGATGGGACTTGAAGTACCTTCACTCACTTCCTGAGAGCACTGTGACCCTCATCCAATGACCAATACAGACCAAACTTGCCACACAGAGCCCTCATGACCCACTCTACAGCCTGGTGCCGTTTGAAGGAGAATGGACCATGGATGATGGGACTTGAAGTACCTTCACTCACCTTCCGAGACCGCTGCAGCCCTCATCCAATGAATGATCAAGAACAAATGTGGCACACAGCGCCCACATGACCCACTCTACATCCTGGTGCTGTTTGGAGGAGGATGGACCATGGCTGATGGGACTCGCAGTACCTTCACTAAGTTCCTGAGACCACTGCAAGCCACATAAACATCTAATAGGAACCAACCTTGGCACACAATGCCTTCCTCAAATAACCCAAGCACCGCCGGGTCCTCAGCTAGTAAATGATAAAATTAGAATATTGTCTTACAGAATCCAATGTTGCAGATATTCTTACAAAGCCGTTACCAGTATCAAAACAAACAAACAGAAAACTCTCATTCCCTGAAAACTACTCTTCTCTTCCAGAAGGTTATAACTGTTCCTTATCTGGAAGTTTAAACAGGGGGGTTGACCGCTCCCTGTAACTTGCCCCAGTTATTAATCTGGCTGCTGATCGCTGAACAAGTTGTAATTTCCGGGCCATCTTCAAGGGTAGCCCCACATAAAGTGTATTGCAGTAATCCAGTCTGGAGGTAACCAAGGCGTGGGCCACCGTGGTCAAGTCAGACTTCACAAGGTATGGTTGCAGTTGGCGCACGGGTTTTAACTGTGCGAAGGCCCTCCTGGCCACCGCTGACACCTGCTCATCAAGCGTCCGCACTGAATCCAGTAGGACCCCCAAACTGTGGTTTTCTTTTCATTCCTGTATATGAAGCATGGTTTAAAGTGTTAGTGCTTTAACTCCATCTGGAAGCATCTGCCATATACACAGGTATGCTTGCCTTGGGAGATGATCAGAATCAAAATATTTTTGCAAACTGGTGTCAGTTGTTCTCTCTCCAAATGTAACTCACCATGCAACAGGAGTTGTCATTGTCAGCATTGTTGTTGATTGGTGCTATTTAGGCAAGGTTTAGAACCCAAAAATAGCAAATCGTAAATCTAATGGGGGGGGGGGGGATTTTTTTATTAGTAATAGGAAGACTTACAAAAAATTTTCCAAAAAGTTCTAAAATGTAACTTAATTACTAACGAAATTTGTTAGTAATTCGTATGCCAGAGCATGCGCATTCCAGATGGTTTTGGCCTACAACTCCCAGAAATCCTAACAGCTGGTAAATTGGCTGGGATTTCTGGGAGTTGTAGGCCAAAACTTGAATAAATCACACTGAATTCTAGATGGGACTCTCCAAATAGGAATGTCAGCTCCGGTTGGTTCGTTTCATGCCATAACGGACCAAGCCGATCGCGCCAAGTGATATGGACACTGCCGAGCGGGAGTAAGGAGCTCAATAAAAGATCTATCCTTCAACTCAGCTTGGAGTGAGCCTGCTTTATTGGGACCCCCCCTTTCCAAGCATTACATAAAGATAGACTCACCAACTTCTACGGCCGTGAAAGCCTTCCGACCGTAACCAACTTCGCAGAGATGTTTCAAGCCGAAGGGACGCCTCGCGAGGAGCAACCTCCGGTAATCCCAGACGAGGAGGAGGAGGGACGGAAGCGGGACGAGGTCGAAGCCGGAGCGTCCGGTGGGGAACCGCAGGTGGTGGTGCCCGGGATGGAAGATGGGGGGATCCCTGACCAGACCCGACCACCGAAGGATGTTCGTCGCAAAGTGAGAGCACCCAGCAACGAGATGTTGCGGATGGAGGTGCAGATGTTCCAGATGTCGGACGC
>JARBWK010001181.1:0-20721 GCA_030556195.1 Anolis apletophallus | reverse complement strand
GCCCCGACTTCACGGAAGAGTGTTCCAGATTGATGGTGCTACCACAGAAAAGGCTCTACACCGGGTGGATGTTAGGTGGATAGATTTGACGCAGTACCGAGACGTTCAGCTGTTCAGAGTGGAGTACCCTGGGATTGATAGAGGATAAGATAGTCCTCAAATACAGCGGCCCCAGACCATGCTCTGTCATTCTTCCCTTGGAAACAGTATAATCCTCCCACTGCTTCCCTTCGCTGTGACTGGCTGTGCTCACCAGCTAAGGGGAGGGCTGTTTCTAAGACTTTAAGTGTGGAGGAGAGCAGGCGTGTTTCAGCGCATGGCAGTATGGTGAGAGGGAGATCATGCGGTGTTAGAGGCAGGCTCGACCCACGGGATCGTGTGTGGGAAGTTTGGCCCACCCTATTGTTGGTGGGTTCAGAATGCTTTTTGATTGTAGGTGAACTATAAATCCTAGCACCATAACTCAAATGAAAAATCAATCCCTTAACCCTACCAGTTTTCAAATTTGGCGTATTGGATATTTGTGCCAAATCTGAATGAAAATACATCCTACATGATTCATAACAGTGCCAAAATTACAGCAACGAAAAATAATTTTATGGCCAGTCACAACGAGGAACTGTATTATAGTCATGGCTTTAGGAAGGTTGATAAACACTGCACTACATCATCCTGACTCTTCCTGGAAAACAGCCTACCACCAAAGAAGTAAGGTTTAGTCTACAAAAGCCTATGAGATGAGATACAACCTGTTCCTACCTTTATTTGATCCCAGAACATAGCTTGCTCTCTCTACAGAATGAAGAATCAGACTGGGACTCATTTCGGCACTTCATGTTCTAACCCTGAAACACATTGGCTACCACTGGCTACAATATTGATCCTCCCCAATACAGCTTTCATTCATTAACAGCTTGTTCAAGAAATGGCAAAAGACAGTGGCAAAGGTAGGCGAGCTTTTTAATGGCAGGATCGTGAATTCTTTGAATAACAAATCTAATAATGACTGCTGCTTCTCATACAAACAAGAAATGACATCCTTTTTCATTTTTATTATTTTTCAAAGTCATGATCTGGAAGGAAATGCCATGTGGATCTGTACACAGTTCAGCTTTCTCTGTGATGCATGCCAGACTTTTTGTGGCTGGGAGATTTGCCATGCATTTAAACCAGTTTTGTTTAATTTCCTTGTTTGCAATTGTACATTCTAGCGTAATGTGTAAAACATTCTAGAGCTGCTCTCAAAGAATGCATGGAAATTATACGTTGAGAGAGGAGGAGTTTACACCTTGAAGCCCGGTAATGTTTGAAGCATACAATACCAGGCAACGGAAGTCCTGTCTCCAAAACCAAAATAGTCTGCTCAACAGAATGGGAGATAATTCTAGCACACAGCTTCTCCTTAATGTAGTATTTCACATTTGAATAGCAACTCCTATTGTTCATTACCTGTATTCCAGTCCCATTTCCAGTCCAAAGAAATCACCATGTCACTTATATTGCACATAACACTGTGCCCTTTACATGTTACATACAAGCACACCAATGTTCTTCCCATCTTTCAAGAGGGGGTGATTCATACCATCTTTCAGATTTTGATTGACAATGCATGGCTGGAGCATCTTCCCATTCATTCTGCAGCCTGCTTCAGCCCACCTGAAAGTAGCAAAGGTGCACACGCATGCTCCCAAGTGATCAAAAAGATAAAATCCTTATGAGTGGGGGAAACCAAGTCCAGATTCTCCCAGGAAGCACATTGGTATCCCAACCACTGAAACCCTCTCAATCCAGGTACTCAGTCACCTACATTAGCAAACTACTCTGGCCCTATCCTATGCAAGGATGCATGAAGTATCTTTACTTTGAAGGATTGTGTCTTGGGTGCATAGTAGAATTATAAATACATCAACATCAGTGTAAGCGTAGATGAATTGTGCGATATTCAATGAATTCGCAATGGTTTCATATTTACAGCTTCCTCTGCTTGTTACCTAGGAATGTATGTTTTGCTGCATTCCCAGAAGTAACCAGGCATCATGGTCAACACCAGTCCCAGGAAACAGTCCCGCTCCCAAATTATTCCAAAATTCCAGTAACACAACTAACCTGGGGCTATAAGATCACTGTTCTCTGTGGTACTCCCTGCTACCTGATCAACTCCTCAGTGAGGGGAAAGTGACATCATGGCATGCACTAAAGTCCCAAAGGGAAAGATGAAGAGATGGGTGCAGATCATTTTCTGCTATTGAGACTCAAAAATAATGAACTAAAACATGGGGAAAACAGAATCATTAGAGAAGGTCTTTAGATAGAATCACAGAATCATAGAGTTGGAAGAGATCACAAGGGCCTTCCAGTCCAACCCCATGCTATCCAAGAATACATCCAGTGTGATTCAGTCCAAACCTGGGGTCAGTGTAGGAGGAAATCTGATCAATTAACAATTTAGGTGACCGAGATCGTCACACACCCCAAGTCTTTGGCAGAAAGGCCAGGCTACAAAGTTAATGATGACAGTAATAACAATATCTTGCATCGCTTTTTTTCAATGTCAGGAGTGATTTGAGAAACTGCAAGTGGCATTAGTGAGAGAATCGCTGTCTTCAAATAACAGTATCCAGGGACGCATGGATGTTTTGATGTTTTTACCATCCTGTGGAGGCTTCTCTCATGTCCTCGCATGCAGAGCAGGAGCTGACAGAGAGCTCATTCACGCTTCAAACCTTTGACTGGCTTGTCTCAGTCTTGCTGGCACAAGGGGGCGCCTTATCTTGCATCACTGGGATACAGAGATGGCGAGGAGGTCTAACTTACACACGATCCCATCAACAACCTTTCATTAACTATCCTTACCAGAAAGCCTATTCTTTCTCTCTTTTGTTTCTTTCAGGAGGAAAACTCGACTCATCTCTTAAAGAGTTCATATTCCTTGAGCTTTTCCTAAAAGAGAGAAAAATCATTTCACTCTTAGCGATTCGTGGCCAGCCTGACACTTTCTATGTATTGTCGAAAGCCTTCATGGCTGGGATCACTGGGTTGTTATAGGTTTCTGGCTGTATGGCCATGTTCCAGAAGCACCTCTCCTGACGTTTCTGCCTGCACCTGTGGCAGGCATCCTCAGAGATCTGCTGGAAACTAGGAAAATTGGGTTTATATATCTGTGGAATAATGTCCAGGGTGGGAGAAAGAACTATTGTCTGTTGGAGCTAGGTGTGAATGTCAATTGGCCAAACTTGATTAGCATTTGATGGCCTGACAGTGTTTAGGTGTGGCTTGTTCCTGCTCTGGGGAATCCTTTGTTGAAAGGTGATTAGGTGTTCCTGATTGCTTCTTCTCTGAGTTCCTCTTGTTTGAGTTTTGTTCTTATTTACTGTTATAAATGTGATGCAGCTGAATTACATCACTACTGACCCGAAAGGTCATGAGTTCGAAGCCAGCCCCAGGTTGGAGTGAGCTCCCAACCAAAATTGTGTAGCTTGTTGTCGACCTTGCAGCCCAAGACAGTTGCATCTGTCAAGTAGGAAATTTAGCAACATTTCCCCCTTGTGAGGAGGCTCATTTAACTGATTTATGAGGCCATAAAAATCTCCAGGAAGATGCAAACAATGAGGAAGTGACAGCTCTCTGGTGGCCAGAAGCTGGAATGTTAAATAGCCTCTGACTGTCTGTTCATAGGTGTTGTGTGTTCATGGCATTGAATATTTGCCATGTATACTGTATGAAGATTGCAATCCGCCCTGAGTCCCCTGCAGTGGTGAGTGGGTTATGAACATAAATACAGCAAATAATAAATAAATAAAATAAATAAAGGATAGACTATAAATAGCTGCCTAAATACTCACGAGATCCTGTCTGATCTTGAAGCACAATTCAGGTCGTCTAGGCTCCTACACTGCCACAGGTAAATCCAGATTATCTGCTTTGAACTGGATTAACTGGCAGTGTAGATTAATCTAAATCCAGTTAAAACAACAATCTCGTTTTATCTATAAGTTTTTTTAGTAAATGATTTGTATTCACAAGTATAGACACTACAATACATACACAATACAACACAATACAATACAGTACAATACACTACAAACCATCCACGCACATTTATACTGGCTAAATAATTCCAGAACCCTCCTCCCCCACTACCACCACTCACCCTCCCTTGCATATTGATCTGATAATTAGTTAAACTTTCCCCTAGGGAAGTGGGCGACCCCTTCCTGTGTCTATTGGTCCCTTAGTTTCTTACCCTTCCTTAGTCTTCATTATATATAGTTATACTTATTTTTTTGAGGTAGTCAGTCCTGGCTCCAGATCGCTCTATTTGCATATGATCTGTTCTGTGCTTAAGCAGATCCATGTTCATTATATCTATGTTTTTTTAATCAGTAGGTTTTCCAAATTCTAGGGCCACATGAGAGCAAAAAATATTATGCAGGGCCGCACCCCAAAGGCGGAACTACATGCTAATCTACATAATTTATTTTATTTCACTTACTATATTTACCATATATTACAATCATTAATATTAACATATTAATATATCAAGAAATATTCATATTTAGTATTATTATCATAATTATTATATTATAGTACAGGGTGGGAAATAATATCCATGAAGCAATTAAATTTATATTATATCTCCCACAACAAAATTATATCAATGAAGCAATCAATTTAATATTATATCTCCCAGAACACATGCTGCTACCCCCTTCTTTCCCTCCTTTGGAAGGAGGTCCGGCAGGGCGCCTTCCCTGGCGAAGCCAGGTAGCCGGGTGAAGCGCTGCTTACCGGGCGAAAAAGGGAGGCCCGGCAGGTAGAAAGCCATGCGTGGCTTTGTTTACGGCAAGTAAAGCAAGGGGGGCGAACGTGGGGCCCCCTTCCTCTCGTTCACGGAGGAGAAGGCGCCGTCCCCTGAGCGTGTTCGGCGATGCCGGCTGCGACGTCATCGCGGAGACGCTCAGGGGCGGGGCGTTCCTTCCGGAGTTTGTTTACAAAGCCCCAGCAAGGAGAGATCGCGTTCTGCTTCCTTCCTGTCACGATCTCTCTCGCTGGGGCTTGTAAACAACTGCGGGGGAAGCCACCCCAGCATCCCTCCCAGGTGCCAGCTGTGTGTCGCCAGCGTGGAAGGGGACGTTGGGTGGCTCCGCAGACTGTTTACAAGCCCCAGCGAGAGATCGTTAGGAAGGAAGCAGAACGCACTCTCCTTGCTGGGGCTTGTAAACAAACTGCGGGAAGCCCGTCCCCCTCCAGCGCCCCTCCTTGGTGCCAGCTGTATCCTCAGCGTGGAAGGGACGCTTGGGGTGGGGCTTGTTTTGTGTCCTCGGCAAGGAGAGATCGCGTTAGGAAGGAAGCAGAACGCGATCTCTCCTGTTGGGGCTTAAATAAAGCTGCGGGGAAAGCCTTCGCCTCAGCATCCCTTCCATGCTGACGACACACAGCCGGCACCGCGGAAGGGATGCTGGGGTGGGCCCCGCAGTTTGTTTACAAGCCCCAGCGAGGAAGGGGAGACGCCTTCTGCTCCCTTCCTCGCTGCCCAAGGCTCCATGGGCCGCATGGGGTCCCAAAGGGCCGGATCCGCCCGCGGGTCGTGCAATGCCCACCCCTGTCCTAGCAGCTGAGGCCAAAATAAAAGAAAAATCTTATCCTCATTTTGTCCAACTCAAAATCACATATATCCCCAGCAAAAAAATATTCTGGCTTGAACTCAATTTTTTTCTGTAGAATATCCATTGTTTTCCTGTATACCTCCCACCAGTACTTCTTAACTATTTTACATTCTACCATACATGGGCATATGTACCTGTATGTTCTCCTCCATTTCCAGCACTTCTAGTCATTTTTCCATTACTATATTGTGCCAACTTTTCCGGCGTTAAGTACCACACATATAGAAGACTTTAATCCAGTTCTCCTTTATCTCCAAGAGCATAAGTATATTTCAATTTCTTATTCCATACTTCCTCCCATTTATTTAAATCTATCGTGTGTCCTACTAGTCTGGCCCATTTTTACCATTACCTCCTTTACCAAATTATCTTCCGTGGCCCATCCCAGTAGCATTTGCAAGTCTTCCTTATCGCTTTTGTTTCTGCTTTGATACTTGCCCCATGTGGATTCTTTTATTTTATCCCTTTTAAGTCCTGTTTGTAGTTCTCTTTAATCTGCCAGTAATGAAACCATGTTGTTCTGGGGTTCCATTTTCTGCACCTCTTCTAGTCCTTTCAGTTCAACCTCTTGTCCACTAATCCTTACTAGATTTCTATACGTTAGCCATCTTCACTTGGTATTTCCCTCTGTGTTCCGGCATAGGGGAGAACCATAGAGGTGTTTGGGTGCATAACCTCCCCTTGTGTCTGTCCCATACGTTAATGAGCGCAGCCCTTACAAAGTGATTTTTAAATTTTTTCTCAATGTTGGCTTTCCCCCTCCATAGATAGCTATGCCAGCCACGGAAGAGATCCTCCCTTCCAGGGCCAGCAGTCTTTTCCCCCAAAGTTATCCATTCCTTTACCCCACGAGAGTACTGTGGCGTCATAATAAAGCTATAATAATGCATTTGGATGTACAGATTTACTAAAAATACTTTTTTCTGCTGATTCAGTGTAAAAAAATGTGTGAATTTAGGTGGCTTTACATCTTGCCTGCTGTTGCAGAAAATGTTGGGCGGTTTCCTTGCAATATGTGTGTCATGTTTTCTGGAACTCTTTCAAAAGCAAATACTTGTAATTTATAACAGTTTAATTTTTTTTGTTTAGTTTTCTCTGGACACTTGTGTAATAATACCAAAAGCAGCCCTTCTTCAAGTGTTCATACAATTTAAAATAAAACTTTTCAGACCAATTTTCTGATTGTAAAAATAAATAAAATAAAATAAAAAATAAGCTGTAGGTCCGGGAGTGCCAGTCCCCTCTTTAGTATCATCTTTCAGATTCTTATAGCTTATTCTGGCTCTTTATTCTGCCACACAAATTTGAGAATGTCTTTTCTCCAACTATCCAACATAAAACTAGATCTTAACACCGAATTGTTTGAAAAAGAAACAAAATCTCTGGCAAAACACACATCTTAATTATCTGGGCAGTTTAGATGGGGCCCTAGAGATTCCTGTTCTCTATTCAAGAACTTGCAGGCATATTTAAGGTCCATTTGGGGACTGTAAATATTTGAAAAGAGACGCCACATTGAGGAGAAGGCAAACTTGTTTTCTGCTGCTTCGAAGACTAGGACACAATGGAACAATGGTTTCAAATGGCAGGAAAATAAGATTACGCCTTAACATTAGGAAGAACTTTGACAGTAATAACTATAGAGCAGTCCTGCCTTGAGTCTCCTCCCCCTCAGGCATGTAGCCGGGGCTAAGGGGCTTCAGCCCCGAAATTCTCAGGGTGGTCCGCGAAAAGGCCTTACTGGTACATTATTTAAACTGTTATGTTTATTCATATCATGATCTGATCACCATGCTCATTATATCCCACATTAATGGGGTTATTGGGATAACAATACAAAAGGTTTGCTAGGTAGACCTCTTCCACCCAGTCTCAGCCCCCTCGAACCAAACTCAGCCCCCCGAATCAAAATCCTGGCTACGGCCCTGCCTCCCCTGGAGGATTTTAAGCAGAGGATAGATGACCATCTGTTGGGACTGCTTTGATTGTGTGTTCCTGTTTTGCCAGAATGACATTGGGCTAGATAGCCCTTGAAGTCTCTTCAAACTCTTTGGGCCCTTCCACGCAGCCATATGACCGTCCTAGAACAGGGTAGGGAACCTACGGCTCAGGAGCCAGATGTGGCTCTTTTCATGATTGCATCTGGCTCTCCCTCTTCCTTCCTTTCTCCCCCTTCACCCTTTCCTTCTCCTTTTCCCTCCCTCTCTCCCCTCCCTTCTTTCCTCCATTCTCCTTCCTTCCTTCCTTCCTTTCTCCCCCCTTCACCCTTTCCTCCTTCTTTCCTCCATTCCTCCCTCTCTCCCCCTCCCTTCTTTCCTCCATTCTCCATTCTCCTTCCTTCCTTCCTTCCTTCCTTTCTCCCCCTTCACCCTTTTCTCCTTCTCTCCTCCATTTTCCCTCCCTCTCTCCCCTTCCTTCCTCCATTCTCCCTCTTCCTTCCTTCTTCTTCCTTCCTTCCTTCCTTCCTTCCTTCCTTCCTTCCTTCCTTCCCTTTCTCCCTCTTTACCCTTTCCTTCTCCCCTTCCTTCTTTCCTCCATTCTCCCTTTTCCTTCCTTCCTCTTCTATTCTTTTCCCCCAAGTCTTCCTTTCCTTCTCCTTCCTTTCTTTTCACTTCCTCTCTCCCCTTCTTAATTTTCTTCTTTTCCCTTCATTATTTTACTTTTTCCTCACTCCCTTTCCTTTCTTTTCCCCACCCTTTCTTTTCTTTTCTTCCCTTCCCATTTCCTTCTTTCTTTTCCCCTCTTTGTCTCTCTCCTGCTTTTCTTTTCTTCCTTTTCCACAATTCATTCTTCTTTTCATTCTTCCTCTCCCCCTCCCTCATTTATTTCCTCTGTCTGTCTGTCTTTCCCCCTTCCTTTCTTCCGTCTTCTCTTCCTTCCCAGAGTCCTGAGCGTGCCTTTTGCAGAGCCAGGTGTGAAGTGTCCTGTCATTCTGCCGGGGAATCCTTTTCTCATAGTATGAACTTGTATACTCACATTTAGTTGAATTCAGTCTTAAAATATATTATATATTACAGTATATGGCTCTCACTGAAATAAATTTCCAAATATTTTGCTTTTATGGCTCTCTGAGTCAAAAAGCTTCCGACCCTGACCTAGAATATCAAGGCAGAATAACCCACAGTATCTGCTTTGAACTGGGTTATCTGAGTCCACACTGCCATATATCCCAGTTCAAAACAGACAATGTGGAATTTTATTCAGCTGTGTGGAAGGAGCCTCTGATTCTATGATTTTATGACCTAGAGATTATAAGGCTGAATCTACATTACCCTACATCTCAGGATCTGATCCAAGATTATCTGCTTTGAATTGGATTATATGAGGACCTTTCCACACTGCCATATAACGCAGAGTATCAAGGCAGAAAATCTCACAATATATTTATTTATTTATTTCAAATATTTATACCCCACTCTTCTCTACCCCCAGAGGGGGACTCAGGGCAGCTCACAACTGGCAGCGATTTGATGATGCCCACATACACAATCAATAAATTTATTTATTTACATCATTTATATAAAACAACAATTACACAATAAATAACACCTTAATCAGATTAAAACCAATTAAAATAAAATTAAAAATACAACTATACAAATAGTCCGAGTTCTGCAATCCGAAGCCAGTCCACAGTCCGTTTTCACAACACTGTCATCATATCTGCTTTGAAAGGGGATATCTCAGGGCCCTTCCACATAGCTGAATAAAATCCCACATTATCTGCTTTGAACTGGAATACATTGCAGTATGGACTCAGACAACCCAGTTCAAAGCAGATAATGTGGATTTTCTGTCTTCATATTCTGAGTTTTATGGCTGAGTGGAAAAGTCCACACAGCCAGATAATCTGGGTAAAAATCCCAAATATCTGCACCAGAATGTGGCAAAGCTGGCTGAGTGTCAGCTGCATAAGATCTCTCTGACCAGAAGGTCATGGGTTTGAGGCCAGCCCGGGTCGAGGTGAGCTCTCGATCTATTTGTGTAGCCTGTTGTCAACCTTTGCAACCCGAAAGACAGTTGCATCTGTCAAGTAGGAAATTAAGGCACCACATAGTGGAGAGGCAAAATTTAACTGATTTACGAAGCCATAAAGATCTCCAGGAATGCACGCTGAGGAATGCTGAGGAAAGCACACTGAGGATGCTGAGAAATGAAGGAGTGCGACAGCTCCCCCTGGTGGTCAGATGTTAAAAATTTGCCTCTATCTGTGTGTCTGTTTGTTGGTCCAAAAGGCATTAAATGCATGCCTATATGTGTTCATTGTAATCCGCCCTGAGTTTCCTGCGGGGTGAGAAGAGCGGAATATAAATAAATAAATAAGTAAATAAACAGATAACCTGGGATCAGATCCTGGGATATAGAGCAGTGTAGATCCAGCCTAAGAGAGGGCATTTTAATCAAATCAATCAATAACAGTATATTAAAAAATTTGGAAAAAATCTATTCCTGGTTTGAATGTGTTATTCCTGTTTAATTGTGCAATACTTTGAAAGTTGTTCTACTCTGGGGCTACAACCTATGTTAAATTGGTCGAAATTCAATGAGATGTTCATTGAAAAACTATAGCAAAATGTGCTGCAGGATGTCTTCCAAAAAAAAAAGTTTGTGCAGTTCAATAAAACTTTTCCTTATTTTTATGATAGAAAACAATTAGAAAATGAGATTTTAAACTCAGGAACAAAAATCGTGTTACATAGTGTAACGAAATCCACAAAAATCAAACAATGTGGAGGGCCAACTGTAATTCCCATCCATCCTAATGATTTCATACCTTGTACTCTTCGAAACGCCGTGTGCAGGGACCACGTTGTGATGTCGGTGCTCCACGGACCTGTCGCACACCACACAGATGGGGGCTTCGTCATCCTTGCAGAAAAGCTTGAAGGGCTCCTCGTGTTTCTCGCATTCCCCCTTCTTCCTCTTGGCCTTTTGCTTCTCCTGAAGGTCCTTGATGTGCTCCACCATACGAGCCAGATGTCGGTTCACCCTGAACGTGTCCTCCCGGATCATTTCTCTGCACTGAGGGCATGGAAACGGGCCTCTAGACTCAGTCCAGTATTCCAAGAGACAGGCTTGGCAGTAGTTATGCCCGCAGGCAGTTGTCATGGGAAATTTGAAGTAGTCCAGGCAAATGGGGCAAGTAATTTCTGTGCAGAGAGCTTGGATTGGAACCTCTGTCCCCATGATTGTTTCTTCCTGAAGCAGGAGAATAATGATAGTGTTAATTTTACCTTTAGTTTCAAACTCCTAATTACTACTAGCATCAGGGGTAGCCAATCGGTGACATCTACATTTCAGACCTGTCCCTTTCTGTCTTGTCCATCCACCTTCAGAAATAAATTTACACCAGGGGTGCTCATTAGGTAGATCGCGATCTACTGGTAGATTGCGTAAGGCGTCCTGGTAGATCGCAGGCAGGGCGGGAGGAAGGCTCAGTCCCACCCCACAGGCTCCCACCGCCGCCCAGGTGCAGAAGGAGGTTGGACTGGATGGCCCTTGGAGGTCTTCTCCTATTCTAGGAACCCGTTGTTGTTGTTGTTGTTGTTATTATCAGAGGCTGAATGGCCATCTGTGAGGAATGCTTTGATTGTGTTTTTCCCTTATGGTAGGAGGTTGGACTGGATGGCCCTTGAAGGTCTCCTTCTACTCTAGGAACCTATTGTGCCCAGGAGATCACTCCGCTCAGAGGGGCTCAATCTACTGGATGTGCCTGGGATTAAGGTCTATAGACTTGCCAGCACGCGGCAGAGGGCGTTTGCCGTAGCCGCGCCAACTCTGTGGAATACCCTCCCTGAAATGTTATGAGCCATCCGGGAATTAATGCCGTTCCGCAGAGCCGTAAAAACCTGGCTATTTAGACAGGCATTTGGCCCATAACTAATGAGTATTATCAGCATCCTGTTGTGCCGCTGCCAGCATATTTCTACTGCCATCGCAGTTTGCTGGAATTGATTTTAACTGGGGGTTTTAAATTGGTCTTATTGTATTTTATTGCATTTTATGTGTTTTAGCTATTAACTCTGTAAACCGCTCTAGGCTCCAGAGAGAGCGGTATATTAAGTCAAACCAATAAATAAATAAAAAAATAAATATTGTTGTTGTTACTATTAATAGTAGTAGCAGCAGAAGATGAATGAATATTATCATTATTATGAATAAATTCAGGAGCTTATTATACTCACATTTAGTTGAATTCAGTCTTAAAATATATTATATGGCTCTCACTGAAATAAATCTGATATGGTTGTTTGAAAAATGTATGACCAAGGGTTACCATGTCTACCTTTTGTCATCCTATTTACCCTGCACCCAAATCTATCTATCTCTCCTCAGCTACAACTCTGCTCTTATCGCCACATCTAAAATGGAGCCCCTAGTAGCGCAATGGGTTAAACCAGTGGTTCTCAACCTGTGGGTCCCCAGATGTTTTGGCCTACAACTCCCAGAATTCCCATCCAGGTTATCAGCGGTTAGGATGTCTGGGAGTTGAAGGCCAAAACATCTGAGACCCACAGGTTGAGAACCACTGTGTTAAACCCTTGTGCTGGCAGGACTGAAGACCAACAGGTCGCAGGTTCGAATCCAGGGACAGTGGGTTGAGATCCCTCTGTCAGCTCCAGCTCCCCATGTGGGAACATGAGAGAAGCTTCTCACAAGGATAGTAAACAAAACATCTGGGTGTCCCTTGGGCAACATCCTTGCAGACGACCAGTTCTCTTACACCAGAAGTGATTGCAGCTTCTCAAGTCACTCCTGACCCCCCCCCCCACATACACACACACCAAAACAGTGGACTGATAGCCACAAAAACTCATGTATAAATATAAATCAATATTGAAAGTATTTTTAAGTCTATGAAAATTTTCCTTTTTTGTCTAGATTCATAGAGCTGGAAGAGACCCCATGGGCCAACTCCCTATCTTGCAGGAAAAGCACCATCAAAACACCCCCAACAGATGGCCAACCATGCCTGGCCAAGGAAACCTCACTGGGTGACTCTCTCAGTTTCAGAGGAAGGCAAAGGCAAATCCTTTCTCTGAATAGATCTAGCAAGAAGACCCTGATAGAGGCACAATCAGTTGGAGACCACTAGAAGGCAACCACATTAAAGGGTGGATACATTTTGGAGGGACAGACTGCATTCAGTTTGAATTCTCCTTCCTCCATAGTCATTAAATGATTCTGAGAAAGGGTGGATCCACACTGTAGATTTAATGCAGTTTGGCACCACTTTGCCATGGATCGGTGTTAAAGATCTTGTGAAACTACAACTTCAATGGTTCCATAGGGTGGATCCACACTGTAGATTAAATGCAGTTTGACACCACTTTGCCATGCATCAGTGTTAAAGATCTTGTGAAACTACAACTTCAATGGTTCCATAGGGTGGATCCACACTGTAGATTTAATGCAGTTTGGCACCACTTTGCCATGCATCAGTGTTAAAGATCTTGTGAAACTACAACTTCAATGGCTCCATAGGGTGGATCCACACTGTAGATTAAATGCAGTTTGGCACCACTTTGCCATGCATCAGTGTTAAAGATCTTGTGAAACTACAACTTCAATGGCTCCATAGGGTGGATCCACACTGTAGATTTAATGCAGTTTGGCACCACTTTGCCATGGATCAGTGTTAAAGATCTTGTGAAACTACACCTTCAATGGTTCCATAGTATTGAACCATGGCAAGTGGAGTTAAACTGCATTAATTCTACAGTGTGGGTGAATCCAAAGATATCTTTTTCTCACATCTTCCTACTCACCACATGACACATTAATTGCAAGGCAACTGCCCCTAAAGCTTTATGAAACTAACCTTTATCTTTGTGCAATGCCCCCAGTTGTTGTTGCTGCAGCTGAATCCCAAAGGAAAAGAAATTCCCTTTTCTGCCTTGAAGAAAGTTAAAAGAGTTTCTCCTCTCTGATTGGTCAGCTTACCCACCCAATCAGAAACAGAAGTGGGACAATCCTCTCTCTGTGCATTTACATTGTAGAATGGATGCAGTTTGCTAGCACTTTAATTACTTTGGCTCAATGCTATGGAATCCTGGGAATGTAGTTTTCAAAGGTCATTTATTTATTATTTATTTATGACATTTATATGCCGCCCTTCTCACCCCGAAGGGGACTCAGAGTAGTTTACAAGTAAACTGTAAATACAATATATTATATTATTGCCATGGCACAATATTAATATTATATATTACATTGTACTATAACATCATACAGTAATATTATTAGTAATATTACATGTAATATAAAATATATAATTATAATATCAGAGGAAGGCAAAGCAAATCTTGCCAAGAAAACCCTAGGGAAGGATCACCATAGATCAGAAATAATTTCAATGTATTTTTTTCAGCAATGTAAGTGTCATTATATAATATGTAAAGCCAATAATTTTCCAATACACCACCTATACCACCAACGCACTCATTAAAACTAACTCTGCCTGCCTTCCTCTACCTAAGCATAGTAATTATAAATTAAACAAAGTAAAAAGTTGTAGGTTTTTATTATTTATTTATTTACTTTATTTATATTCCGCCCTTCTCACTCAGGGCAGATTACAGGTACACATACGAGCAGACAATCCCTGCCGTTTATCACAGTACAGTACATTCACTTTGACATATTACAGACATATAAACAAACAGAGCCAAATCTGACCACCAGGGGGAGCTGACACACTTCTCATGTCTCAGCGTTTTCCAGCGTCCCTTGTTGTTTCTTCCGCATTCCTGGAGTTCTTTTTATGGCCTCACTAGCTGAGGACCCGGCGGTGCCCGGGTTATTTGAGGAAGGCATTTGGTTCCTATTAGATGTTTATGTGGCTTGCAGTGGTCTCAGGAACTTAGTGAAGGTACTGCGAGTCCCGGGGGCCTAGTCAGGAAAATCAAGTTAAGGAAGCCTAACAATATCCCATGAGCTGAGGCCTAGTCAGGAAAATCAAGTTAAGGAAGCCTTTCTGTCAATTTTGGGGCTGGTTTGTGTTTTATAGGGGCTTTAGTGTTGTTTGGGAAGTGAATGACATGAAGGTACTGCAAATCCCATCATTCGTGGCCCATCCTGCCCTAAACCACACCAGGTTGTGAAGTGGGCCATTGGTCGCCTGTTTGCCAAGTTTGGTCCTGATCTGTCAGTTCTGTGGGCCTCAGTGGCTGACTGCCTGAGGCCTTTCCCTTTCCCTCTGAGTCACTTCTGAATGTTTGAATTTGGAGGCAGTTATGCAAATTCCATTTCAGTGGCAACCAATCTCCTCTGTCTGGGGCCATAGAATGTTGGAGTTCTGAGGCTGGCCAGTTAGAGCCCGTTATGCAAATAATCCCACTATGGCAGCCAATCGAAACACTGGCACATATTCCTCCCGTCGCTCGCTCGCTCGGCCGCACCACCGCAACACACTGACTTTTATTATATGTAATAGATAATTCAGTCAAAATTTGCCTCCCCACTTAATGTGGTACTTTTATCTCCTACTTGACAGATGCAACTGTCTTTCGGGCTGCAAAGGTTGACAGCAGGCTACACTTAAAGGCTGAGCACCCACCTCGACCCGGGCAGGCCTCAAACTCATGACCTACTGGTCAGAGAGATATTATGCAGCTGACACTTAGCCAGCTGCGCCACATTCCCGGTGCTAAATACAATAAACAAAGTAAAACACTACAACATATTTTCCCCCCCACCTTAAAGACATATAATAAAATCATGATTGTCATCCCACTTATTTTATCATATCAGAAGCAAATCGGGGATACAGTTGTAACGTATTTTAAGAAAAAACAAGTTTAAGAACTTGGCATGATACTAAATGTCCATTCACCAGTAGCTGGCCACTTGGAGTGCCTCTGATGTTGCTATAAGAAGAGCTACCATTGTGCATGTGGCGGGGCTCAGGTTACATTGTAATAGGTGGTCTGTGGTTTGATTTTCTCCATACTCGCATGTCATGGACTCCACTTTGTAGCCCCATTTCTTAAGGTTGGCGCTGCATCTTGTGGTGCCAGAGCGCAGTCCGTTCAGGGCCTTCCAAGTTGCCCAGTTTTCTATGTGCCCAGGAGGGAGTCTCTCATTTGGTATCAAGGACATCATTTGGTATATCATTTGGTATAAAGGACATTAGTATAATGCCGAGTTTTTAAACTTTTGTGTTTTTTTGTTGTAATTTGCTGTTTGGGCTTGGCCTCATTTGAGTCACCCCAAGTCCCCATTGGGGAGATGGGTGCAGGGTACAAGTAAAGTTATTATTATTGTTATTATCTATATATATAAAAATATCGAGTGGTTGTGGGTTGTCCGTTATGCACGGCCAAACTATACGTCCCACTAACACAAATCCCACGAAACACATTCCCCCAGACCACGAGGTACATACATAGCACAAAAAACCCACCTCCCTACCTTGCAACCCCCCCAAAAACAGCCCCCCAAAACCGCCCATTGCCTCCCGTTCTGCGCTGGCCGCGAGCGCTAGAAAGAGGGAGAGCAATTGCGCAGGCGCACTCCGACCCCCCCAACCCATCCCGTCACCCTCTCTCCCCACTCACCGGGACCTTCGCAGCCACACCGGCGGCGCCCTAACCGCCTCCTCGCCATCCTCGCCCGTGCCCGCACGTCCCCGGTCTTACAGCAGCTCTGGGGCGCCGCACTACACTTCCCAGAAACCTCTGCATAAACCAGAAGTGGCCATGCGGGGCCTTCTGCGAAGTGTAGTCCGAAAGGCGGGTGTGTGTATATACACACATATACACACACAAAACACATTGTCAAATCATTTCCAACCCTTACATACCCACGCTTCCACACATCTCCTAAATAGGGCACAGCAATGCGTGCCGGGTTCAGCTAGTTATTATTATTATTATCAGCCATGGATTGAGGTTCTGGGTTTTAGCCTGCCACTTTTGGACTCTTGCTTGCTGAGGTGTTCCTGCGAGATACTCGCAGGTCATCCCACTAACTTATTATCTTTAAAAGCTTATTCATTCTATCTTATTATCGCAATATTTTACCTGACCTTCAAAACCAGCACATTTTTACATTTACTAATTTTTATTTATTTTTATTTATTTGTCCTGTTAGGAGCAATTTTAGGAAACTGCAAGTCTTTATAAATGATACAAATTATTGCGATTTTTAAAAAGCACAGTTTGGAAAGGGTTTGAAGACCCACAACAGGTGCAACAGCAAACTGTAATTGGAGTAACACTGGGGTTTAAACTAACTAAGGCATTTTATTTCACAGATGAACCTTGTTAAGGTGCTGTTTACAGAGCAAAGGTAAGATCTGCATTTGACCAACTCAATTTGCCAGGGTTTCCAGTCTGCAGTTTCTCTCATGCTTACTGATTACATCCTTGAAAGAAGGGGGTTGCTACTGAGAATCCTGACTGTTTCAAATCTATTCCTCTTTCATTGCTTCAAGTTTTTGCATTTCTATATACAGATCCTAAACAGAGTTAATCTGGAAGTCAAGCCCTCTCCTTCATACTAGATTGCACAAAGGCTTTTAATCACCATACAATTGTGAGCCTGTTTATCTATGCTAAGGTGATCTGTTTCCACCCAAGGGCTACTTGTTGAGCAATCAGACAATGTGAAGATACTCAGTACTGTGTGCCAGGTTTTGTTTCCTTTTGTTTTGCAAGATTTACTCATTGGTTTTCTGGAGGGAGTGTTAGTGTGCCATAGTGGCTAGAGCAGGGGTGGGCAATTATTTTTTCCAAGGGGCCACACGAGAGCCAAAAAATATGGAGGGCCACACCTAAAGGCTGAACTACATTCTAATCTACATTATTTATTTATTTACTATATCTGTATACCTTTATAAAACGGAATGTTTGTATGTGTGTATGTGTGTGTGTATGCGGAGGGCGGAAGGGCGGATATGTGGCAGCTATTTGCATAAAGTCCTTTGATTGGACAGCCTCGCCACTCCAAAATGCTAAGGCACCAGACAGAGGGCATTGCTAGCCAATGATTAGCCAGCAACCCAGAATCCAGGCCTCGACATTCAAACAACAGGATTTCTTCCCACTGAGGGGAAAAAAGCCAGCAACCCAGAGTCCAGGCCTCTACATTCAAACAACAGGATTTCTTCCCACTGAGGGGAAAAAAGCCAGCAACCCAGAGTCCAGGCCTCTACATTCAAACAACAGGATATCTTCCCACTGAGGGGAAAAATGCCAGCAACCCAGAATCCAGGCCTTTACATTCAAACAACAGGATTTCTTCCCACTGAGGGGAAAAAAGCCAGCAACCCAGAGTCCAGGCCTCTACATTCAAACATCAGGATATCTTCCCACTGAGGGGAAAAGCCAGCAACCCAGAATCCAGGCCTCTACATTCAAACAACAGGATTTCTTCCCACTGAGGGGAAAAATGCCAGCAACCCAGAATCCAGGCCTTTACATTCAAACAACAGGATTTCTTCCCACTGAGGGGGAAAAAGCCAGCAACCCAGAATCCAGGCCTCTACATTCAAACAACAGGATATCTTCCCACTGAGGGGAAAAAAGCCAGCAACCCAGACTCCAGGCCTCTACATTCAAACAACAGGATTTCTTCCCACTGAGGGGGAAAAAGCCAGCAACCCAGAGTCCAGGCCTCTACATTCAAACAACAGGATATCTTCCCACTGAGGGGAAAAAGCCAGCAACCCAGAATCCAGGCCTTTACATTCAAACAACAGGATTTCTTCCCACTGAGGGGAAAAATGCCAGCAACCCAGAATCCAGGCCTTTACATTCAAACAACAGGATTTCTTCCCACTGAGGGGAAAAAGCCAGCAACCCAGAATCCAGGCCTCTACATTCAAACAACAGGATATCTTCCCACTGAGGGGAAAAAGCCAGCAACCCAGAATCCAGGCCTTTACATTCAAACAACAGGATTTCTTCCCACTGAGGGGAAAAAAGCCAGCAACCCAGAGTCCAGGCCTCTACATTCAAACAACAGGATATCTTCCCACTGAGGGGGAAAAAGCCAGCAACCCAGAATCCAGGCCTTTACATTCAAACAACAGGATTTCTTCCCACTGAGGGGAAAAATGCCAGCAACCCAGAATCCAGGCCTTTACATTCAAACAACAGGATTTCTTCCCACTGAGGGGAAAAAGCCAGCAACCCAGAGTCCAGGCCTCTACATTCAAACAACAGGATTTCTTCCCACTGAGGGGAAAAAAGCCAGCAACCCAGAATCCAGGCCTTTACATTCAAACAACAGGATTTCTTCCCACTGGGGGGAAAAAAGCCAGCAACCCAGAATCCAGGCCTTTACATTCAAACAACAGGATTTCTTCCCACTGAGGGGAAAAAAAGCCAGCAACCCAGAATCCAGGCCTTTACATTCAAACAACAGGATTTCTTCCCACTGAGGGGAAAAAAGCCAGCAACCCAGAATCCATTCCATGCAGGCCTTTTCCATTTTTTTTTTTTTACTCCTTTCTGTTTTACACCGGTATACTTTCACAGGCCAGGGCGGATATGCGGCAGCCACTTTCACAGGCCAGGGCGGATATGTGGCAGCCACTTTCACAGGCCAGGGCGGATATGTGGCAGCCACTTTCACAGGCCACAGCGACCAGCGCGGGTGATGGACCTGCACCAAACTTGGTACACATAACCCCTATGACATGACCCACGTATTATGGGATTTGTAGTACTTTCCAAGACTTTGGTTCCCACAGACCACTGAGGCCACCAAAAAGGACCAATACAGACCACACTCAGCACACACAGCCCCCATGACCCACGCTACGTCCTGGTGCAGTTCGGAGGAGGGTGGGCCATGGATGATGGGACTTGAAGTGCCTCTACTCACTTCCAAAGTCCGCTGCAACTCTCATCCAATCACTGATCGAGACCAAACTTGCCATACATAACCCCCATGACTGCCTTCACGTCCTGGTGAGGTTTGGGGAGGACTGACAATGGATGATGGGATTTGTAGTACTTTTACACCCCTCTGTTCCCACAGACCACTGTGGCCCCCAACAAACACCGAGAAAGTCCACACTTGGCACACAGAGCCCCAGTGACCCACTCTACATCCTACTGAAGTTTGGAGGGGGACAGAACATGGATGATGGGACTTGCAGTACCTTCCCTCACTTCCCAATCCTGCTACAAACCTAATCCAATGACTGATCAACACCAAACCTGGCACACAGAGCCCTCATGACCCACTCTACAGCCTGGTGCAGTTTACTGTGAGACGGACCACGGATGATGGGACTTGAAGTACCTTCACTCACTTCCGAAAAACAATGCATCCCTCATCCATTCACCAATACAGACCAAACTTAGCACACAGAGCCCCCATGACCCAATCTACATCCTACTACACTTTGGGGGGGGACGGGACATACAGAGATGATGGGACTTGCACTACCTTCAGTAATTTCATGATACCACTGCAACTCCCAATAATGATGGATCAAGACTAAACTTGGCACACAGAGCCCCCATGACCCACTCTACATCCTGCTGCACTTCTCAAATGACCCGGGCAGGGCCGGGTCCCCAAGCTAGTTTAATATATATTACACATTCATATTAACATATTAATATATCAAGAAATATTCATATTAGTATTTATATCATAATTATTATATTATAGTATATATAGACATTATAATATATTGAAATTATAATATAACATTATATTATATTATTTATTATATTATTATAATAAAATTATTATTATAAAATAATAATAAAAACCACTAAAATAAAATTCCAGAAGACAAGGTGCAAACCAAGATGGAGGCTGACATCCTCAAGAGAGGAAGGATCCCAAGATGGAATGGCCCAATGGACCCAGCCCAGAGGATGACAAAGCGGACCCAGCAGCCACCGCCACAGAGCAGAGCAGCAGACGATTGGAGGCTGCAGGCCTCCACCCACTCTCGCTCCCAGCCGTTCCCCAGCTGATTGCCCTGCCATAGAGTGCCTGCCATCCTGGCTTTGGAGTGCCTGCCATCCCAGGAGTCGATCCGGGCCTGCAGCGGAAGCAGTCGGCAAGCTGTGGCGGGGTGATCGCC
>JARBWK010001180.1:0-20722 GCA_030556195.1 Anolis apletophallus | reverse complement strand
ATTACATTATTTGGTGGCAGCATATTTACTGCAAGGGTCAAGGGTCCGAGCCTTTACAGGCATGATCCAGGACGGAAGTCATTACCAACCTTACCTTTGATATCCAACTCTTCCTCCATGTTTTGGATGTAAACCGGGACTTCTGCTGGACAAAGTAGAGGATTTCGATGGAGTTGGACATCCAGAAGATGATGTGCTGGAGGTCTGGGAGAAGGTCTGTGATGGTGAAACGGGACAGCGATGCTGGATCCTGGCTGACGAGAGGAGGGGGCAGAGTTACAAAACATCCGGACACAGCCCAAGACATCCTCGCACTTCTTCCCCTCACTCCTTTGAACTGAATTCCAGTCTCCAAGGGAAATATTTGCCCTTGGCAGCAAAGAGAAACTTTCCTGGGAATACCGAACAATTTCAATAACAGATATACTATCAGTATTAGCTAGGCCTGGTTGGGTTCATTTGGAATCTTCTTAATTGAATACATTCAGATCAAATTCGTTTTGGAAGCGATTTGACCGATTTGGTGCGGTGACCAGAATTGTACACAGTACTCCAAATGTGGCCTCACCATCGATTTGTAGAGAGGCAATACAACATTTGCCGACCTATTTTTCGATTCCCTTCCTGATCATGCCAAGCATAGAATTTGCTTTTTCACTGCTGCAGCGCACTGGGTTGACATCTTCATTGAGCTGTCCACCAAGACCCCAAGGTCCCTTTCCTGGTTTGTCTCGAGCTTTGACCCCATCAATTTGTAGGTGTAGTTAGGGTTCTTTGCCCGATGTACATGACTTTACACTTGTTTAGGTTAAAATGCATTTGCCACTTTGTTGCCCATTCACTCAATTTCGAGAGATCTTTCTGGAGCTCTTTACAATCAGTTTCATTTTAACTACCTGAACAGTTTAGTGTTGTCTGCAAACTTTGCTACCTCAGAATTCACTCCTACATCCAGGTCATTAATGAATAAATTAAAAAGTAACGAACCCAAAACTGAACCTTGGGGTACGCCACTTCTCACCTCTTTCCACCCAGAGAAATGTCCGTTTATTACCACCCTTTGTTTCCTACAGTTTAGCCAGGTTCCAATCCAGGCCAAGACCTGTCCCCTGAGTCCATGGCTGAAGAGCTTACTTAGGAGCCTTTGGTGAGGGACTTGGTCAAAAGCCTTTTGAAAGTCAAGGTAAACAATATCGACTGGGTCCCCTTTATCTATGTGTTTATTTACACCCTCAAAGAATTCTAACAAGTTAGTAAGACATGATTTGCCTTTTGCAGAAACCATGTTGATTTTCCTTCAGCAATGCCTGTTCTTCTATGTGCCTAGTAATATTTTATTTAAAAATGGTTTCCATCACTTTGCCTGGAACTGAGGTTAAACTGACTGGTCTATAATTTCCTGGATCACCTCTGGATCCTTTCTTGAAGATCGGTGTTACACTTGCCCCCCCAGTCCTCGGGTACAGTGCCTGATCTTAGAGAAAGGTTATATATCTTAGAAGAGTCGGAAATGATTCAGCTATTCCAACCAGTGTGGTTGGGATTCCCTTCGTTTCCTTTCTCTCAAGAGCCGTGTTTAACCCAGTTTGGATGCAGATATACTTCTCGCCTGTGTCAGACTGACGCGGGAGAGAAGGAGACCACTTCCAAACTGGATTAAACACGGCTCTCACCCAAGGCCTGATGGGAGAGCTGTGTTTAACTCAGTTTGGATGCAGATTTCCTTCTGTCCCGTGTCAGACTGATGCGGGAGAGAAGGAGACCGCATCCAAACTGGGTTAAACACGGCTCTCACCCCAGGTCTGATGCGAGAGCCATGTTTTGGGACCGAGTGCTTCTGGATTAAAAGGATGGGGGAACATTTTGCAGCCGGGACAGAGCCTGACGTGGGGATGAGGGGGTTCGTCTTGTGGTGCGGACTGGGAGAGGACTGCCCTTGTCGTCAGGCTGACTTCCAGCCCAAACAGCTCTGCAGCTGTTGCAAAGCAGGATGTCAGGCGCTGCAGAGCTGCTTCTGAATGGGCGAGAAGGGCAGCGTCGTCAGCAAAAAGCAGGCAAAGTTGGAAAGGAGCTGGAGAAAGAAGTGGGCAGCCGTCCCTTATATAGGTGAATAAATAAATGAAATCATCAAGGCATATTTTCTCCATTGCAACCTGCCTCTGACAAGATGACAGGCATCCGGCACACATCCAGGCCATTACATGACAGCTCTCCTTCCTGCCAACAAGATTGTTTCCAATTATCTAAATAAGATTTTTTTGGTTTTCGCTTCCCACACCGCACAACTCTCCTTGAACAGAGTCCCTCGATTTGGTGAAAGATATCGCAGTCCTGCCGTGTGTTTCTGGGCGCTGCCGTCTAATGTTTAGAGGAAAGATAACGGAGGAATGAGGTGATAACAGCGCGGTGGATAATATGTGCCTTGTCTACTGCAGCCGCTGCGCAAACACGATAAAGTAACAATGAGCCTCAGCCAAAACAGAACAAGGCGGCTGTCACTAACAACAGGCAGGTTTATCTATTCCCATGCTTCGCTCGTTCGGAGTCCGGGTGCCAGTTTTCGGAGTCAAACAACAAAGGAAAGCAATCCAAGTTCTGTCGGCGTCTTTTGTGCCAAGGCAAGCGGGAATTGGAGGCTGGTTTTATGCGCGGGTGGGCGCCACTCCTTCCTTCGGTGAAGGGAGGAGGCGGAACCGGCGAGAGGGAGAAAGCGCCGCTGGAAGTCCCGCCCCTAGGGCGACTCACGCGGCTTTCGCCGCTGCCGCCCCGCTCGCCCGTGCCCTAAACACAAGCGGGGCGGCGAAAACCGCGTGAGTCGCCCTAGGGGCGGGACTTCCAGCGGCGCCTTCTCCCCTCACGCCGGTTCCGCCTCCTCCCTTCACTGAAGGAAGGAGTGGCGCCCACCCGCGCGAGCGGGGCGGCGGCGGGGGAAGCCATGTTAATCGCCCTAGGGGTGGCGGGACTTCCCCTCACCCCTTCCTTCAGGCCCGGAAATGCCGCCCCCCAAAATCCGCCGCCCGAGGCCATGGCTAAGTCCGGGCCTGGCTAGGTTGGCAGAAGCTGGGACTAACAGCGGGAGCTCACCCCGCTCCCCGGATTCGATTGATTTTGTCATTTGGGAGTTGTAGCTGCTGGGATTCCTAGTTCACCTAAGTAAATTGAGTCGCAGTGAGGAAGTTTGGGACTCTTTCACATAAACTCGAACTGCTAACTTTACTGTGCCTGGCTTCTTCTTAAGGCGGTCTGGATCACGACAAGAAGATGGGAGGGAAATTGGACCAGGAATGAGTCAGAGACATCAGAGTGTTCCTTTGCCAAGGCCACATTCCTCTCCTTACATACGGGGCGAGTTGCACCGGTTTATCTTATAATAAACGAGTAAATGTAGCTTTTCTGAAAACAGAGGCAAAGGAAACAAGGACACAAGAGATTATGTAGGGGATGCAGTGAGGCTCGATGCAAAATGAGCATCCTGAAAAGAGGACGCCCACAAAGCCTTTGGCCATTGGAATGAACCGTAGGCTTGCCATAGAGAGCAAGCTTTTGAGGACCCACTAATGGCTTACTATTATCCCAGTTGCCATGGTTGTGAGCAAAACTGTATTTCTTCCATTACTATATAAAGATCTCGGACAATAGGATGTGTCTCAGGATGACAGGTATATCATGACATATTTGTGTTGTTGATAGTACTGAAATCAGGGCGCACCTTACCATCAGGCCCGGATTAACACCTTTTTGCACCCTAGGCCACACTTTGGAATTACGCCCCCTTTAAGCCAACCTCTACCGCACCCCCCCCCCACACACACACACACATCACTCAGACCCACACTAAAAATAAAACCTTATCTTATAAAACACAAGGGGACCTGCGCCCGAGCCCCCGACAGGCATCTGCGAGAGGAGCCCAAATCCAAGCCACTGGAGGGCTGGAAGGAGACACCCTCTCCAATGGAATGGGCAAACCAAGGCAGGCGTGCTGCTGATGGGTTTCGGACATCGAAAGGGAGGGCTCTATCTCACATCTTGGATCAATAGGGAGTCTCCAAGGGCAGCCCCAAGCCAACTGCCTTGCGGTAATCTAGCGGCTGAAGTCTAGCTTTGGAAGACTCTATCTCATCTTGGATCAATAGGGAGTCTCAAGGGCAGCCCCAAGCCAACTGCCTTGCGGTAATCTAGCAGCTGAAGTCTAGCTTTGGAAGAAGACTCTATCTCACATCTTGGATCAATAGGGAGTCTCAAGGGCAGCCCCAAGCCAACTGCCTTGCGGTAATCTAGCAGCTGAAGTCTAGCTTTGGAAGAAGACTCTATCTCATCTTGGATCAGAGGGATTCTCAAGGGCAGCCCCAAGCCAACTGCCTTGCGGTAAACTAGCGGCTGAAGTCTAGCTTTGGAAGAAGACTCTATCTCACATCTTGGATCAATAGGGAGTCTCCAAGGGCAGCCCCAAGCCAACTGCCTTGCGGTAATCTAGCGGCTGAAGTCTAGCTTTGGAAGAAGACTCTATCTCACATCTTGGATCAAGAGGGAGTCTCCAAGGGCAGCCCCAAGCCAACTGCTTTGTGGTAATTTAGCGGGTGAAGTCTAGCTTTGGAAGAAGGACTCTATCTCACATCTTGGATCAGGCAGCCCCAAGTCAACTGCCTTGCGGTAATCTAGCGGCTGAAGTCTAGCTTTGGAAGAAGACTCTATCTCACATCTTGGATCAAGAGGAGTCTCCAAGGGCAGCCCCAAGCCAACTGCCCTGCGGTAATCTGGCGGGTGAAGTCTAGCTTTGGAAGAAGACTCTATCTCACATCTTGGATCAAGAGGGAGTCTCCAAGGGCAGCCCCAAGCCAACTGCCTTGTGGTAATCTAGCGGGTGAAGTCTAGCTTTGGAAGAAGACTCTATCTCACATCTTGGATCAATAGGGAGTCTCCAAGGGCAGCCCCAAGTCAACTGCCTTGCGGTAATCTAGCAGCTGAAGTCTAGCTTTGGAAGAAGACTCTATCTCACATCTTGGATCAAGAGGGAGTCTCCAAGGGCAGCCCCAAGCCAACTGCCCTGCGGTAATCTGGCGGGTGAAGTCTAGCTTTGGAAGAAGACTCTATCTCACATCTTGGATCAAGAGGGAGTCTCCAAGGGCAGCCCCAAGCCAACTGCCCTGCGGTAATCTGGCGGGTGAAGTCTAGCTTTGGAAGAAGACTCTATCTCACATCTTGTAGCACCCATGGGCCCGTCCGTGCCACGGGGGAGGGGTGACGCACCGGGGGTCCCGTTGGCATTGGGACCCGCACAGGCTGAAAGGGACTCGGAGGATGAGTTGGAAGGCCCTGAGCAAGATTGGTCAGCCGTACCTTTGCCCAGTTCACCTGTAGAGAGTTTAGCCTGGGATCTCGAGTGGGAGCATTCTCCCGGGAAGGAGCGGACCAGGTGGAGATGGGAGGCAGCGAAGCAGATAGCGGAGATAGTTATGAATTCCCAAATGGCCGAGGTTCCCAAGAGCTGGCCGGGCAGCAGATGGAGGCTAGCGGCTGGGAAACTCCGGGGGAGGCTGCTTCTCAGGAAGATAGCGATACCAGACTGGAAGAGCGGGGCCGTTCTCATAACAGGCGCAGGGACATAGAGGAGGGCAGGAGGAGCTGGCATCTGTCCCTAGACCGTCACCGTTCGGAAAGTAGAGACTGGAGACGCCGGGCCCTAGATCGTCGGGGTTCCAGGCCGAGGGATTAAGAACGGCCCCGTGGGAACTGATCGTCAGTTCTCCGGCCACGTCTTTACTGAATAGGCGCGAGCGAGTGGGACCACAAGCCAACAGTGGTCATCAAGCCTTGCCTTGCCTTTGCCTTGTTTCTTGAGCCGCAGTGGTTTGCGGCGCCTTGCCCTGTTTCCTGATTCGCATTGGTTGCGAAACCTTGCCCTGTTTCCTGATTCGCATTGGTTTGCGGAGCCTTGCCACGCTTCAAGTTATTTGCTACGTTACTTTGGACTACTTGCTTAACACTTTGAACACTTGCATTTTATTGGACTCTTTACTCTTTGGAACTGTTTTTATATACTCAATAAAGTAGTTAGCCTTTGCTACGTCTCCGTGTGTGTGTTAAAGGGGCAGTTCTAAGTCGGCGATTGTGACAGTTGGCCGGAGAACTCCTCGAACCCCTTTCGCACCACAGGGACGTACCAGGAACCGCCGGCAGCGCACCCAGGCTCCCATCGTCCCCACTGTCGCCATGGCTGACCTGACCGATGCCCAAGTGCAAGAGATGCAACGAGAATGGGTGAGCTGCGGACCCGGGCCGGACGGCACCCGGGGGTGAGCCCACCTGGCCGCTTCAGTGGCAATCCGGCCCAGGTGGAGGTTTTTGTTTGCCAAGTGGAACTTTATTTGGAGCAACGCCCCAACGAGTTCGCCAACGATCGAGCCCAGGTGGTTTTTGTCTTCAACTTGCTGGAAGGGACAGCGGCAACGTGGGCCACCGCGTTGATCCGGGCACAGTCCCCCCATACCAACACACTGCGGGCTTTCCTAGATGCGATCAGGGCAACATGGGGGGCTCCTGTCAATGAAGAACTCGCCGAGAGGGATTTGGCTCGGCTGACGAGCAAGGATCTATCCCTGTCCCAGTACATCTCCCGTTTTCGAGTTCTGGCTTCCCAGACGCAGTGGGGTCTGCCGGCGTTGCGGTATCACTACATTGCGGGACTGCCTTCGGAACTGCAACAGAAGATGTTAAAACACCCCCGGCCCGCGGATCTGGAGGCCGCCATCACCTTGAGCCTTCGTATGGAAGCAGGACTGCAGACCAGGAGGCGGTGGGACAAGGGGCGTGATGGAAAAACCGGTGGCCCGGAAGGACGGGGCGGGGCAGTTTCAACCCCGGCAATTGCCAGTGCCGGCCGGCCCGGATGACCCAGAGCCCATGCAGTTGGGGACAGTTCGGCCCAAAGTAGACCAAGCGGAGAAGGCACGGCGTCAGCGCCTCAACTTATGCTGGTACTGCGGGGCTGGACATTTTTCTAGGAGTGCCCCAGAAACCGCGTGGAAAGACTCCTCGGGCCTCTGCCGCCCTCGGTGACGCCCTTCAGGCGGCGGGGGAAGGGACCGGCCGGGTGTAAGAGGGTTCGCTCACTCGGCCGATGTCGCTAACCTCCCCCCTGAACCCAAGACTGGACAATTGTTCCTTGTAATGGTCAGCTTGTGGTCTCCGAGAAGGGGCCGATGATGGTCCACGCCATGATCGACTCGGGGGCCACCAACAACTTCATCGATGCAGACTATGCCAAGTCCGCTGGATTAAAATTTCTTGATCTCCAAGAGCCCAAGGGTGTCAGACTATTGATGGGAGAGTTCTCAAAACGGGGCTGTAACTCAGTATACAGCTCCTACCAGGATGTGGACTAGCTCCCATAAAGAGGACATTTCTTTCCTTGTGACAAAGCTCCCAGATTTCCCCATTGTCCTGGGCATTGTGTGGCTCGCGCTCCACGACCCCCAGATCTCCTGGGCCAAGAGACAGCTAATTTTTTCTTCGGACCATTGCCAGGGCCACTGCATGACGGCTCGGGCATGCCTGGCCCAAGAAGTGGAGAATGTGGCCACCCTACCCAAAAAGTATGCCGGATTTTGGGATGTCTTCAGTGAGAAGGAGGCGGAACGCTTGCCTCCCCACTGGCCCTATGACTGTGCCATTGAACTGCAACCGGGGGCCCAATCCCGCGGGGGAGACTCTATCCTCTCTCGGAACCAGAGCAACAGGCTCTCCGAGATTTCCTGGATGAGAATCTGCGGAAGGGGTTCATTCGGCCCTCCCAATCCCGGCAGGGGCTCCGATTCTTTTTGTCAAGAAGAAATCGGGGGAGTTGCGGCTTTGCAATGACTACAGGGAACTCAACAAGATCACGATCCGGAATCGTTATCCCCTGCCCTTGATCCCCGAGCTCTTGGAGCGGATGCGGGGAGCTAAGGTGTTCACTAAACTGGACCTGAGGGGGGCTTACAACCTTGTCCGGATTCGCCAGGGTGATGAATGGAAGACGGCCTTCCAGACCAAGTGGGGCAGTTTCGAATACCTGGTGATGGGATTCGGTTTGTGCAACGCCCTGCCTGTTTCCAACATTTCATGAATGACATTTTCCGAGACCTGTTGGACCGCTATCTGGCGGTCTACCTAGACGACCTGCTGATTTTTTCTCCGGATCAGGCGACCCATGATCGCCATGTTAAGGAAGTGCTCCAGAGACTGAGGGCCCACGGGCTCTATGCTAAGCTGGAGAAATGTGCTTTTGACTTGCGTGAGGTGGACTTTCTGGGCTACCGTATCTCTCCTACGGGCATTGCCATGGATGACACCAAGGTCAAGCCGTGGTCGACTGGGCACCCCCTGCCAGCAAAAAGACATTCAAAGATTCCTGGGCTTTGCCAACTACTACAGAAAGTTCATTCCTGACTTTGCCAAGTGGGCTGATCCGATCACCCAGTGTTTGCGGGGAAAGGTGCCGTTCCGGTGGACTCCGGAGGCGGATGTGGGGTTCCGCAAGTTGAAGCAGCTGTTCACCACTCAGCCACTTTTGCAGCACCCCAACCCCGCACCCCTTTCATCGTCCAGGCCGATGCTTCGGATGTGGCGGTGGGAGCGATCCTGCTACAGCCTCAGGGGACGGACTTGTTGCCCTGTGCCTACTACTCCCGGCAGCTGACGGCTCCGGAAAAGAACTACACCATTTGGGAGAAGGAACTCTTGGCCATCAAGGTGGCGTTCGAAGTCTGGAGACACCTGCTTGAAGGGGCCAAGTTCCCGGTGGAGGTTCACACCGACCACCGGAACTTGGAGCATCTGAAGTCCCAGCGCAAATTGAACCAGAGGCAACAGAGATGGTCCCTGTTCTTTGAGCGATTCAATTTCCGCATTCACTATGTGACCCCCAAGCAGACCAAGCAAGCTGATGCGCTGTCGCGAACGCCGGAGTATGTTCGGGAGGGCGACGGGCCGGCCGAGGCCCGGGGGCTTCAAGCGGAAAACTTTGCGGCTGCTCGGGCGCTTCCTGTCAACCCTCCAGTGGCTCCGCCAGCCCCTGCTGACAAGAGACCCTTGAGTGTGCGTGTTCAGGCTCGCCAGCGGACCGATCCGTGGGTACAGGAGCAACTGGCCAAGGGGCCTCAAGCCCCTTTCCAGGTAAAAAACGGGGTGCTTTACCACCGGGACTCTGTCTATGTTTCCCCTGGGCCCGAGCAGGCGGACATTCTTAAGCTTTGCCACGATAGCCGGGCCGCAGGCCATTTTGGACTGTTCAAGACTCTGCAACTGGTCCTCCGGGACTTTTGGTGGCTTAAGGTGCGGAGGGATGTGGAGGACTATGTGGGATCCTGCCCTGTGTGTCATCGGGCCAAGAACCAGGGGGGCAAGCCGGCCGGTTTGCTCCAGCCGCTTCCGACCCCCTCTGCCCCTTGGAAGATGATTTCGGCCGATTTCATCACCGACCTCCCCAAGTCCAAGGGCTTCACCACGATATTGGTCGTGGTGGACTGCTTCACCAAGATGGGACACTTCATTCCCTGTGTGGGGGTGCCCACTGCCAAAGAGACTGCTGATATGTTTGTGCAACATGTGTTTCGGCTGCATGGACTTCCACAGAGCCTGGTGACTGACCGGGGCACCCAATTCACTTCCCAGTTCTGGAAGGCTGTCCAGAAATTGCTGGGGATTGATGTGCGGATGTCCACGGCTCATCACCCGCAGACCGATGGCCAGACCGAACGGGTCAATGCCACCTTGGAACAGTACCTCCGCTGCTATGTCAACTATCAGCAGAACAATTGGGCGTCCTTGTTGTCCCTGGCAGAGTTTGCTTACAACAATGCGACGCAGGAATCCATCAAAGAGACTCCTTTCTTTGCTAACTATGGACACCACCCTCGGTTCTACCCGCTGGTGGACCCGTCCGGAGACGTTTCCGAGGCTAAGGATTGGCTTCGAGCTCACTGCCCTCAAGACTTGCTTCGCACTCAATTGGACCAGGCGAAGGCTGACTACAAGCGGATGGCTGATCGGCGGCGCCAGGAGGGTCCTGACATCCTTGTGGGGGGATAAAGTTTGGCTGTCCACCAAGAATTTGCCTACGCAGTGACCCAGCCGCAAGCTAGACGCAAGATTTTTGGGTCCCTACAAGGTTTTGGAGAAGGTGGGGCCTGTATCCTTCAAACTGCAACTCCCAGCGGACATGAAGCTCCACCCGGTGTTTCATCGTTCGTTGCTCCGCCCGGCGAGGCTCGAGATGTTCACGCCCGGAGTTGGTGGCTCGCTTCCACCGCAAAGTATCCTGACAAGCCCAAGCCCGGGGGCGGCCCAGGGGGCCCTGAGGGGGGATAGTGTAGCACCCATGGGCCCGTCCGTGCCACGGGGAGGGTGACGCACCGGGGTCCCGTTGGCATTGGGACCCGCACAGGCTGAAAGGGACTCGGAGGATGAGTTGGAAGGCCCTGAGCAAGATTGGTCAGCCGTACCTTTGCCCAGTTCACCTGTAGAGAGTTTAGCCTGGGATCTCGAGTGGGAGCATTCTCCCGGGGAAGGAGCGGACCAGGTGGAGATGGGAGGCAGCGAAGCAGATAGCGGAGATAGTTATGAATTCCCAAATGGCCGAGGTTCCCAAGAGCTGGCCGGGCAGCAGATGGAGGCTAGCGGCTGGGAAACTCCGGGGGAGGCTGCTTCTCAGGAAGATAGCGATACCAGACTGGAAGAGCGGGGCCGTTCTCATAACAGGCGCAGGGACATAGAGGAGGGCAGGAGGAGCTGGCATCTGTCCCTAGACCGTCACCGTTCGGAAAGTAGAGACTGGAGACGCCGGGCCCTAGATCGTCGGGGTTCCAGGCCGGGGATTAAGAACGGCCCCGTGGGAACTGATCGTCAGTTCTCCGGCCACGTCTTTACTGAATAGGCGCGAGCGGAGTGGGACCACAAGCCAACAGTGGTCATCAAGCCTTGCCTTGCCTTTGCCTTGTTTCTTGAGCCGCAGTGGTTTGCGGCGCCTTGCCCTGTTTCCTGATTCGCATTGGTTGCGAAACCTTGCCCTGTTTCCTGATTCGCATTGGTTTGCGGAGCCTTGCCACGCTTCAAGTTATTTGCTACGTTACTTTGGACTACTTGCTTAACACTTTGAACACTTGCATTTTATTGGACTCTTTACTCTTTGGAACTGTTTTTATATACTCAATAAAGTAGTTAGCCTTTGCTACGTCTCCGTGTGTGTGTTAAAGGGGCAGTTCTAAGTCGGCGATTGTGACACATCTTGGATCAAGAGGGAGTCTCCAAGGGCAGCCCCAAGCCAAGTGTCCTGCGGTAATCTAGCAGCTGAAGTCTAGCTTTGGAAGAAGACTCTATCTCACATCTTGGATCACGAGGGAGTCTCCAAGGGCAGCCCCAAGCCAACTGCCCTGCGGTAATCTAGCGGCTGAAGTCTAGCTTTGGAAGAAGACTCTATCTCACATCTTGGATCAATAGGGGAGTCTCAAGGGCAGCCCCAAGCCAACTGCCCTGCGGTAATCTAGCGGGTGAAGTCTAGCTTTGGAAGAAGACTCTATCTCATCTTGGATCAATAGGGAGTCTCCAAGGGCAGCCCCAAGCCAACTGCCCTGCGGTAATCTGGCGGGTGAAGTCTAGCTTTGGAAGAAGACTCTATCTCACATCTTGGATCAATAGGGAGTCTCCAAGGGCAGCCCCAAGCCAACTGCCCTGCGGTAATCTAGCGGGTGAAGTCTAGCTTTGGAAGAAGACTCTATCTCACATCTTGGATTAAGAGGGAGTCTCAAGGGCAGCCCAAGCCAACTGCCCTGCGGTAATCTGGCGGGTGAAGTCTAGTTTTGGAAGAAGACTCTATCTCACATCTTGGATCAATAGGGAGTCTCCAAGGGCAGCCCCAAGCCAAGTGCCCTGCGGTAATCTAGCGGGTGAAGTCTAGCTTTGGAAGACTTACTGTTGGGACTGCTTCTCTGCGAGCTCGTTCGTTTTCTCCTGGAATCAAGAGACAAAACAAAGAGAACCGTTTGAAATTAATCCATGCTTCAGAGACACAAGAAAAGGAAAAGGAAAGATCTATAGGGTCATCGTTCCTTCCTATATAATAATAATAATATAATAATAATGTTATTTCTTAGCAGCCTCTCTTCACAGCTCGAGGTGGCTAAAAACGCCACTAAAGCACATGGTCAAAACACATAAACATTTCAAAATACGCCATAGAATATGTTTTTGAAGGCTTTCATGGCCAGAATCACTGGGTGAGTTTTCCGGGCTGTTTGGCCATGTTCTAGTAGCATTCTCTCCTGACGTTTGGCCCTCATCTATGGCGGGCATCCTCAGAGGTTGTGTGGTCTGTTGGAAACTCGGCAAAGGGGTTTATATATCTGTGGAATGATGTCCAGGGTGGGAGGAAGAACTTTTGTCTGTTTCAACAACTAGGGCCAGTTAACACCTCCCAACAAAGGATTCCCCCAGGCAGGAAGCAGCCAGGCTTTGAAGCCGCAAGTCCATTCAATGCTAATGAGGGTGGCTAAGGGCCAGCTAACACCTTCCAACAAAGGAAGCAGCCAGGCAGGAAGCAGCCAGGCTTTGAAGCTGCAAGGCCATTCAATGCTAATGAGGGTGGCTAAGGGCCAGCTAACACCTCCCAACAAAGGATTCCCCCAGGCAGGATGCAGCTAGGCTATGAAGCCGCAAGTCCATTCAATGCTCATGAGGGTGGCTAAGGGCCAGCTAACACCTTCCAACAAAGGATTCCCCCAGGCAGGAAGCAGCCAGGCTTGGAAGCTGCAAGGCCAATCAATGCTAATGAGGGTGGCTAAGGGCCAGCTAACACCTCCCAACAAAGGATTCCCCCAGGCAGGAAGCAGCCAGGCTTTGAAGCCGCAAGGCCAATCAATGCTAATGAGGGTGGCTAAGGGCCAGCTAACACCTCCCAACAAAGGATTCCCCCAGGCAGGATGCAGCTAGGCTTTGAAGCTTCAAGGCCATTCAATGCTCATGAGGGTGGCTAAGGGCCAGCTAACATCTCCCAACAAAGGATTCCCCCAGGCAGGATGCAGCTAGGCTATGAAGCTGTAAGGCCATTCAATGCTAATGAGGGTGGCTAAGGGCCAGCTAACACCTCCCAACGAAGGATTCCCCCAATGCTAATAAGGGCCAGCTAACACCTCCCAACGAAGGATTCCCCCAATGCTAATAAGGGCCAGCTAACACCTCCCAACAAAGGATTCCCCCAGGCAGAAAACAGCCAGACTTTGAAGCTGCAAGTCCATTCAATGCTAACGAGGGGCTAAGGGCAAGTTAACACCTCCCAACAAAGGATTCCCCAATTCTAATAAGGCCCAGCTACCATCTCCCAGCAAAGGATTCCCCAGGGCAGGAAGCAGCCAAGCTTTGATGCCACAAGGCCAATCAATGCTAATGAGGGTGGCTAAGGGCCAGCTAACACCTTCCAACAAAGGAAGCAGCCAGGCAGGAAGCAGCCAGGCTTTGAAGCTGCAAGGCCATTCAATGCTAATGAGGGTGGCTAAGGGCCAGCTAACACCTCCCAACAAAGGAAGCAGCCAGGCAGGAAGCAGCCAGGCTTTGAAGCTGCAAGGCCATTCAATGCTAATGAGGGTGGCTAAGGGCCAGCTAACACCTCCCAACAAAGGATTCCCCCAGGCAGGAAGCAGCCAGGCTTTGAAGCCGCAAGGCCAATCAATGCTAATGAGGGTGGCTAAGGGCCAGCTAACACCTCCCAACAAAGGATTCCCCCAGGCAGGATGCAGCTAGGCTTTGAAGATTCAAGGCCATTCAATGCTCATGAGGGTGGCTAAGGGCCAGCTAACATCTCCCAACAAAGGATTCCCCCCAATGCTAATAAGGGCCAGCTAACACCTCCCAACAAAGGATTCCCCCAGGCAGAAAACAGCCAGACTTTGAAGCTGCAAGTCCATTCAATGCTAACGAGAGTGGCTAAGGGCAAGTTAACACCTCCCAACAAAGGATTCCCCCAATTCTAATAATGGCCAGCTAACATCTCCCAACAAAGGATTCCCCAGGGCAGGAAGCAGCCAGGCTTTGAAGCCACAAGGCCAATCAATGCTAATGAGGGTGGCTAAGGGCCAGCTAACACCTCCCAACAAAGGATTCCCCCAGGCAGGAAGCAGCCAGGCTTTGAAGCCGCAAGGCCAATCAATGCTAATGAGGGTGGCTAAGGGCCAGCTAACACCTCCCAACAAAGGATTCCCCCAGGCAGGATGCAGCTAGGCTTTGAAGCTTCAAGGCCATTCAATGCTCATGAGGGTGGCTAAGGGCCAGCTAACATCTCCCAACAAAGGATTCCCCCAGGCAGGATGCAGCTAGGCTATGAAGCTGTAAGGCCATTCAATGCTAATGAGGGTGGCTAAGGGCCAGCTAACACCTCCCAACAAAGGATTCCCCATTGCTAATAAGGGCCAGCTAACACCTCCCAACGAAGGATTCCCCCAATGCTAATAATGGGCCAGCTAACACCTCCAAACAAAGGATTCCCGCAGGCAGGAAGCAGCCAGACTTTGAAGCTGCAAGTCCATTCAATGCTAACGAGGGTGGCTAAGGGCAAGTTAACACCTCCCAACAAAGGATTCCCCCAATTCTAATAATGGCCAGCTAACATCTCCCAACAAAGGATTCCCCAGGGCAGGAAGCAGCCAAGCTTTGAAGCCACAAGGCCAATCAATGCTAATGAGGGTGGCTAAGGGCCAGCTAACACCTCCCAACAAAGGATTCCCCCAGGCAGGAAGCAGCCAGGCTTTGAAGCTGCAAGGCCATTCAATGCTAATGAGGGTGGCTAAGGGCCAGCTAACACCTCCCAACAAAGGATTCCCCAATTCTAATAAGGGCCAGCTAACATCTCCCAACAAAGGATTCCCCAGGGCAGGAAGCAGCCAGGCTTTGAAGCCACAAGGCCAATCAATGCTAATGAGGGTGGCTAAGGGCCAGCTAACACCTCCCAACAAAGGATTCCCCCAATTCTAATAAGGGCCAGCTAACATCTCCCAACAAAGGATTCCCCAGGGCAGGAAGCAGCCAGGCTTTGAAGCCACAAGGCCATTCAATGCTAATGAGGGTGGCTAAGGGCCAGCTAACACCTCCCAACAAAGGATTCCCCCAGGCTTTAAAACTTGCTTGCTTTAAAGCAAAACCATTGAATCAATTATTGATTTTTGCAAGGGTCGATGAGTCCACTTCCCCATCGGCCCAGTGGAAGTCTTCCACTTCAGGCTAACAATTGGGTTGCGGCCAGAGACGGCTGGTTATTTTGGGGAGGAAAGAACGGGAAAAGCAAAAGATCGAATCAAAGCGCCTGGCATTCGAAATGGCAGCGCTCTGCAGTGCAGCATTTTGTCAAAAAATGCACACTGTAGTAGAAAAGCACGCAACCCAAAAATGTGGGTTTCAGATGAAACAGATTGGTGCTGCGCTCTTTAGAAGAAGGATGGCCTCGTGGTTCATTTGTCTTTCTGCGCGGCAACCGTTAGTTTTGGAAAACCTCTTCCAACTGTATCTGCTTTCGCTCGTTCTTAAAATTTGGACTTCTCCGGGAAAGGTGCCTAAATTTTTGTACATTTCCCCCTCAATGCATTGGTCCCCCGGCTAAAATACAGACTAACATGACAATTAACCGAGACTGAAAGGTTAACATCCCCAAAACATGTCGGGCCATGTTCCAGAAACATTCCCTCTTGACGTTTCGCCCACATCTATGGCATGCATCCTCGGAGGATGTCAAGGGTGGGAGAAAGAACTCTTGTTTGCTTGAGGAACGTGTGCATGTTACAAATAGCCAGCTTGATGAGCATGGAATGGCCGTGCAGCTTCAACGCCTGACTTCTTCCTGCCATTCACACTCTTGTCAAACAGACAAGAGTGTTGTATGTCAGCCTGTTCAGCCTGTGATTGTGTCTGATGTTCATGATGGGCATGATGTTCGTGTTGATGTTCACGATGGGCATGATGTTTGTGTTGATGTTCATGATGGGCATGATGTTCGTGTTGATGTTCATGATGGGCATTATGTTCGTGCTGATGTTCATGATGGGCATGATGTTCATGATGGACATGATGTTCGTGTTGATGTTCATGATGGGCATGATGTTCATGATGGGCATGATGTTCGTGTTGATGTTCATGATGGGCATGATGTTCGTGTTGATGTTCATGATGGGCATGATGTTCATGATGGGCATTATGTTCGTGCTAATGTTCATGATGGGCATTATGTTTGTGCTGATGTTCATGATGGGCATGATGTTCGTGTTGATGTTCATGATGGGCATGATGTTCATGATGGGCATGATGTTCGTGTTGATGTTCCTGATGGGCATGATGTTCGTGTTGATTTTCATGATGAGCATGATGTTCGTGTTGATGTTCCTGATGGGCATGATGTTCGTGTTGATGTTCATGATGGGCATGATGTTCGTGTTGATTTTCATGATGAGCATGATGTTCGTGTTGATGTTCCTGATGGGCATGATGTTCGTGTTGATGTTCATGATGGGCATGATGTTCGTGTTGATGTTCACTATGGGCATGATGTTCTTGTTGATGTTCATGATGTGTATGATGTTCGTGTTGATGTTCATGATGGGCATGATGATGTTCATGATAGGCATGATGTTCGTGTTGATGTTCACGATGGGCATGATGTTCGTGTTGATGTTCACGATGGGCATGACGTTCGTGTTGATGTTCATGATGGGCATGATGTTCGTGTTGATGTTCCTGATGGGCATGATGTTCGTGTTGATGTTCATGATGGGCATGATGTTCGTGTTGATGTTCACGATGGGCATGATGTTCGTGTTGATGTTCATGATGGGCATGACGTTCGTGTTGATGTTCATGATGGGCATGATGTTCGTGTTGATGTTCATGATGGGCATGATGTTCGTGTTGATGTTCACAACCTCTGAGGATGGCTGCCATAGATGTGGGCAAAACATAAGGAGATAATGCTTCTGGAACATGGCAATAGAGTCTGGAAAACTCACAGCAAGCTAGTGATTCCGCCCATGAAAGCCTTTGACAACACATCCCCAAACTCACCACAACCAGAACAGACTCTTTACTGGTGTTTATGGGGACGTGCATCGACACTCATTCTCACATCTTCTTTGCTCAAAATCTCATTTTGAGTAACTATGTAAGAGAATGCAATCTGTTTTGTTTTGGTTTTACTAAAATGCAAATGATATGGAAATTAGCCCGAACTTTATAATCTAATATCCACAAAACTGATTGGTTTACTGAGATTTGAGAACACTCGTTCAACTTTAATGTTCCCCAAAACTTTATTTTCGCCCCCCACAAAAACTACCATATTTACTCAAGTTTCATGCGCCATCGAATCGAATGCGCACCTCAATTTTCAAAACCCTGAAACCAAAACACTTTGAGGACCAGAGTTTGGGAAACATGGGTTTAGGGGACCAAAAGGGCTCTATCCCACATCTTGATCTATAGGGCGTCTCAAGGGCAGCCCCAAGCCAACTGGCTTAAGGTAATCTAGCGGTCAAATCTAGCTATGGATTCCCCCTCGGCTTAAGTGGCTGAGGGGGAAAAGGAAAGGGCCGGAGGCTGTTTGGAATTCTGGGAGTTGAAGTCCAAAACACCTTGAGGACCATAGTTTGGGAAGCATGGGTTTAGGGACCAAGAAGGCATTAGATTCTGTACTTTTGAGGGACTACAACCCCCCAGAACCTGGGCCTTATAATAGTCCTCCACGATGGAAATTCTCCAGACTCCGACCCCAAATTGCTACTGACCCATACAGTCCTCTGGACCATCTTGGCTGCCTTGAGAAGCAATTGGCCGAACTCCCCAGGCCTGAAGTTGTTGGCCGAGTGCTGGACGCAAAGGCAGAGGAGAAACGCCGGCGTGAGCTTGTGGTCGTCTCCCGTGGGCTCGATGAGGCTGACGATCCTCTTGAGGAGCACGTCTTCGTTGGCCTTGTTGAACTCCAGCTGCAGCTTCCTCCTTCCGCCTCTCCGTCCCGACGGGGCCTGCGGGTGGTGGGCCCCTTGCTTCTTGGACGGAGGACCCGCCTTGTCTTTCAAGAGGTTGCCGCACATTTTGCACCGGAAGGCAGCTCCGGCTCGGAGGCCCGGCGCACGGCTCGCAGGCGCATCAGAGTCTGAGCCGGCAGCGGCTGGGTTTTCAAGGGGTCCTTGTAGAGGAGCAGGTAGTAAAGGCCGAGGGAGATGAGGTCCCCGTGGTGGAGCGTGACCGTCCGGCCCACCTCGGAGAAGTTGATGGAGACGGCGGCCCCAGGGATGGGCTCCAAGACCAGCTTCTCTTCCGAGCGGTGGTGGCGGGAACGGCTGGAGGTCTTCACCCGGCGGATGGTGCAGTGGAGGGGAAGGATGTCCGGAGCGGAGAGGCTAATGCTCGGTTTGCTGGCTTGCGTCCTTTGGCCGACGGTGTGCTGGTCTCGGTTCAGCATGTAAACCAAACTGTCCTGCAAGGTAACACACAATCACAAAGAACAGGAAGACATCAGAGACGTCATCAGAGCTTGGAGACATCCTGCATCTACACCTGCATCTCAAACTGTGCTCCGGGGAGCCCTTGGGCCTCCACAAGTGATAGTCATGGTGCCATGCTGTTTCTTGCCCCCTCCTCCTCCTCTAATAATAATAATAATAATCTTTATTTATACCCCCGCCACCATCTCCCAAGGGGACTTGAGACCAAGCCCAACAGCAACAACATCAAAAACAACAAAGCAGCATAGTTAATATAAATCACATATAAACAATCTATGTATATAATAAAAGCCAGTGTTTGCAGGCGGTGGTGTAGTGGTGCGGAGGGAGGAATATGTGCCAGCGTTTCGATCGGTTGCCACTGTGGGATTATTTGCATAAAGGACACTGATTGGTCAGCCTGAGAACTCCAACATTCTACGGCCCCAGACAGAGGGGATTGGTTGCCACTGAAATGGAATTTGCATAAAGGACTCCGATTGGCCATCCACATTCCAACATTCCATTTGGACTCCCAGCTGACCATGGAGGCCCAGTGACTGATCAAGACCACACTTGGCACACAGAGCCCCCATGACCCACTCTACATCCTGGTGCTGTTTGGAGGGGGATGGGCCATGGCCAATGGGACTCGCAGTACCTTCACTAAGTTCCTGAGACCACTGCGAGCCACATAAACATCTAATAGGAACCAACCTTGGCGCACAATGCCTTTCTCAAATAACCTGGGCACCGCTGGGTCCTCAGCTAGAGTAACATATAAAAATTAAAAACCTTATGGCCGGGTCAGATGTAATATTAAAATATTAAAAAATAAACACTGGGCACGAACAGAGGTAGGATATATCTAAGCTGGGGGGGGGGGTGTTAAGGATAATGTAGGGAGATCAACCCAACACGTAGTTAAAGTGCTTCTGGGGACATTTTGCAAGGAATTGGTCAGAGCAGGGCATTGTTTACTTTATTCAGGGAAGGCACACTGGAACAGCCACGTTTTCAGGCTCCTCCTAAAGACTGCCAATGTGGGGGCTTGTCTGATATCCTTGGGGAGCGAGTTCCAGAGTCAGGGGGCCACCACAGAACAGGCCCTCTCCCTCATCCCCACCAATCGCGCTTGCGAAGGGGGCGTGAGCGAGAGCAGAGCCTCTCCAGATTATTTATTTATTTATTTATTTATTTATTTATTTATTTATTCAGGCTTCTATGCCGCCGACTCCCGGGGGCTCGCGGCGGCTCACAAGAGCCAAAGGCACAATAAAATACAGAATAAAAGCAGTTAAAACAGCACTAGCAAATTAAAACAATGACACAATAAAACAGTAACACAATTAAAATACACGGGCCTACACACCAAAAGCCTGCTTGAACAAATGAGTTTTGCAGGCCCGTCTGAACAGGAGCAAATCCCTCAAGGCCCTGGTTTCGGCCGGGAGGGCGTTCCACAGCGTGGGAGCTATAACATAGAACGCCCTCCGGCAGGTGGATGTCAGTCATGCCAGCTTTGCCGATGGTATCTCCAAAAAGTTGGCATCCTCGGACCGTAGTGATCTCAGAGGGCAGTATGGGGTGAGACGGTCCCTCAGATACGCTGGCCCCAGGCCGTGAAAGGCCTTAAAGGTAAGAACCAACACTTTGAAGGCAATCCGGTGCTCGATTGGCAGCCAGTGCAGATCCTGCAAAACAGGTGTTATGCGGCAACCTGCTGGAGTGCCAGACAGGAGCCGGGCGGCAGTGTTCTGCACCAGCCTGAGCTTCGGATTGCCGACAGAGGAAGGCCTACGTGGGGGCCAGCCTCCTTGCCTGACGGAGATGAAAAAAGCGATCTTGCTGACCGCAGAGACCTGGGCCTCCATGGTCAGCTGGGAGTCCAGGTGGACCCCAGGCTTTTCACGGAAGACGATGGGCATAACGCCGCACCGTCCAGGGTCGGAAGCTGGGCACCTACCCCGCCCAGAGCGACCCGGCCACAAGATCTCCGTCTTCGCGGATTCACCCTCAACCTACTGGCTCGCAGCCATCCAGTAACGGCTTCGAGGCAATGTTGGAAATTATCGGGGACGGATCCCGGCCTGCCCTCCATCCTCAGAATGAGCTGGGTGTCGTCAGCGTACTGGTGACACTCCAGCCCATAACTCCGCACCAGCTGTGCAAGCGGCTGCATGTAGATGTTAAATAACAGAGGAGAGGATGGCCCCTGGGGAACTCCGCAG